>OZ005656.1:57951679-58179179 GCA_963930645.1 Salticus scenicus
TTGTAGCCAACGCTAATTTTGATTTTGGCATCGATTGTGGTGATTTTGTGTCGAATTTGGCTACTTGGTGACCGAATTTGCGAAAATTTGTAGTTTAGGGTTGCCAAAGTTTGGAAGCTCTAACTTCAATAAGAACAGAATTCTTTAATTTTCCGAAAAGATTCTTTGTTTTATAGCGCTGAACTAAATTCTTCGAAATTTTTTTTAATTACAAACAAGACTAAAACAAAATAAAGCGCATTCGTCAACTATAACCTGCTTATATATTAAAAATTACTTTCTACGCGCAAAAATGTCGGAAACTTTCATAATAATATCATTACAGGCTCTATCATTAGCTTATTTTGAAACCTCTATGAATGTAGGTCATATATAATGGCCAAAACCTTTGTATATTTGACGATTATGAATATAATTTTCTTAAATATCTCCAAAACTGAAATTCAAAAAAAGACCAAAAAGAGAGGTACACAACCAGATGTTATAACAAACCTATATATCAGTTTGTGACGTTCTACGTCCACCCGTTTTCGAGTTATGCGACATATATGCACACACATACAGACGTCATGAAAAATCGTGTAAAGAGCTGATATCTCTAAAACTAGAGCTCGTATTAGGACTAAACTTGCAGGTGTACAACTAGACATCATTGCAGTCACGCATATAAATTTGCATAATTCTACGATGATTCGTTTTTGAGCTATGCGACATATAATATCCATTTCACAAATAAGAATTACAATACTTCCTTATACTTTGTATAAGGAAGTAAATATCAATTAGCTGTAGTGACAAGCAAGTGGGCAACGCCTGTTGATAAATACATAAAAATGATAAACTTCATGAACATCTGTTGCTATTTCAGTAAAACATATCTTAAAACTGTTGAGTAATTTCTACATAATATTTATAATATACTTATAAAGTGATTTTGGATTTATTCCAAATTACCTTTACATAATACTGTATTACAAATGAGCTGAAATTTCGATGCTAGCTTAAAATAATCTTTAGAGCATAAATCGTGATTTTCAGAGAAATTTAGATGTATATATACAAATCCATAATAATCTTCAATATGAGAAATTTACGCTTGAATTACACACTGCTGAGGTTAACTTACAGCTTAATGCATTTTCATGAAAATGCACACCGTATTCGAAATTAAAATTGATGATTAAGCTTTACGTGTTTGAATGGAAAGAGGTGTAGGTGTTTGCGGTCAATGTTGCATGTAGAAATTTAAGAACAGTCCGATATTTATTAATTGGTGAAAATGTTACTAAAAATGAATGCTGATAAATTGGTCCAACAAATATACATATGAAATAATATTAATTATAAATAAATGCAGTTATTAAAGATGTCATTAGATGCTTAGCGAAACATTGATCAGTGCAACAATAAGGAAACTACTTATATATGATTAGCATATTTAACCTTATGCATTATGAAATATCTAATTTATTAAATGTATAATAAAATTTCATTTATTAAAAGATATACTTTGAATAAATGTCTTTTAAATTATAAGATAACATTACTTAATGTGGAATAAGTTAAATTAAAGAAATTTCAAGAAAAAGATGTAGTATGTAATATTTTATAAAAATTAATCATTCTGTATTTTGAAGAAATTTCTTTTAGAGATAGTGACATATATCGATTTTTGCATAGACATTAACGAGGTTTTGTATATCTAACAACATGCTTTTTAAATTAAAAAAAAAATATATAAAAAAAATTAATGAAACTTGAATGGTTTATAGTTTTTTTTTCTTTTCCAGAACTTTTACGAGATTGTATATTTTGCTTTATAATGCACTACAAAGTGTTTTGTTTGCTAACTCCGGAAATGAAATTGTGTTTAGCTGAAAATTTTTGTACTATGATAAAGAATTTTCACGAAATTGATTTTTTATTTTTATGTAAAAATATATTCGATATTTAAATTTAAAGGTTAAACAAAAATCAAATAAATTTATTTGAAGAAAAAATGTATGATTATTATGTAACATTTCGTTGAAGATGTGTATTTTCGTGTTGAATGTCATAAAATAAAAAATTTAATTATTTGAAATTCTAAAAAAAAAAAAAAATATATAAATAAATAAAAAAATAAAATAAAATAAAGTAAATAAATAAATAAACACTGAATATATTAAAAAGCTAAGATGCATTTACAACCAAATTGAATATAATTGTTTTTATAACTTTCGTTGGCACTCAAAAGAAATATGAAACATCCCTTTTGTGAATGTAAATTAGTACCATTATCATTGTAATGAAACTTTAAGTATATTAATCTGAAAATAATAATAATAAAAATAATCAGATAAAATAAAATAAATATTTCAGTTGAAAAAAAAAAAAGGTTGACTTTTATAGTTGTTACTATTGACTTATCTTTAAAAATTATGCATACCTACATAAATTTACACCTTTGCATACAACATTCAACCAAAGTTTTCAAGTTGCGTATTAGTAATGTTGTATGGTACATTTTAAGACATCTCAATAAATTTCCTTCTTTTTCTAATTGTTCCTGTTCTCCATGTGATACATCATTTCTTCTTGTGTAGTGTTCGAAAAGTTATCCATGATATATATATATATATATATATATATATATATAAGATTACACAATTAAACAGTTTCATTAAAAAAAAAAAAAAAAAAAAAAAACATTAAATCATTAAATCATTAAATTCATTTTTTTACTTACTTTTTATTTCATATTATTTCACGCGCACTTTTTATTTCCTAATTCAAAATTAAAAAAAAAAAAAAAAAAAACTTTTTCGTTATCGTTTGTAACGATACTGTATAAATTATATTTTCTTTTTCTTAAAAAAAAATGATTTTGATGAAATTCTGGCAAAAGCAGAATTTAGTTTAGGACGGAGGACTATTAGTTTTTTTTCTTCCCAATTATAACATCGCTTTCAAATTATTCAATTATCTTTTCGATTACTTTTAGATTTCGATAAATGCCCAACTATCGAAAAATGATTTCGACAAATGTCCAACTATCGAAAACGACAACGCAAAAATCCCAGATTGAAACTAATAGGCCCTCAGTCCTAAAAAGAAAGAAAGAAATGAAAACTGTGGCACGTAAGGTACTGAAAATTTTTTGTATTTAAAAAAATTCGTGTAATTGGCATGATACTTTTAGACTTTTGATATTTATATTAGATTTTTAAAATTTTCATGTTTTATGTGATTTTCTTTTTTTTTTTTAATTTTTTCCCCTGACATTTTTCTGTAAAATGCGATTCTAAGCTGATGACAATTAAAATAAGATGCTTATAACTTGTAATATTTTAAATATACATATATATATATATATATATATATATATATATATATATATATATTAATAAAAAGAAACATTTCTTTATACGTAAACAAAATAAATAAATAAATAAAAAATAAACTTAAAACTGAATCATAAATATTTTCTGATAAAACGAACGTCATACTAGCTTTAAAACATTTATTTTGCTTTATTTAATTAAATATTAATTTCTGTTAATTAATTAGTCTGACACGACTTTTCCTTGATTTTGTCGTCTGCATGGTATGGCAGGGTATGGTTTTGAGATTAAGGTCAATTGCCTGCACCAGGGGCCTGGGCCTAAGGGGTGTCTTTAAGGGGTGTCATGGAGCTTTTTCCAATGGGCACTAGCCCGTATTTACGTGTGTTTCTGAGAAAATCACGTAAAATTCCAAACGGCTAGGTCGACAAACGGATCATGGGATCGAAACCGGCACTACATGTCTACCAGTTTTCAGCACAGAAACACCCGGCCACAGCTTGTGCTTTATCGTATACAAATTATTGCAATTGCATGCTTACTTATTTAATTATTTAATTATTTATATTTATTTTTATATTAACCGTGTTTCAAAAATAAAATTCAAATAATTAAATGTCATATACATTTCATTAACCGTTGACCATGTATATGGCCATGTACTTAATTTACTGAAAATAGTCGTCAGTCGAAATATATTCATTTAAATGTTTCAGTTATTCAATAATATTGATAATAGTATTAATATTAATAATAATCTGGTGTGTCACTCACTTGACTTTCTCTTACCCTGAAATTTAATACTATAAATACAGGATGGAGATTAAGAGGTAAGATAACGATGTTATGCAAACCTATGTTAAACAATTCAAATTAGGCTTCTGAAGAGTTTTATATGATAATTAGTTTTGTGTGAGGGGGACTAACCCACCCCCTCAACCCCCCGTTTCATTAATGCACCTACATTTATTCCGTTAACTTAATTCCGTTATTAAAAAATAATTCTGTTTTTTAAAAATAATTTATTAAAATTATTATTTAAACAAATTATCTTTTATGATAATGCAGATGATTTCCATTTTAGAAAAGTAGTATAACACTAAATATCCAAGAAATGTTGAATTTATTCTCAATATTACATTAAAAAAAATTGTTAAAAATGAAAAAAAATTGATAAATTTATTTTAAATTATCGCAGATATATGGTTCAACCATTCGTTTTAAAGGTATTGACGAGCTCTTTTGAAAGATACCCATCATGAAAATACTCATCATGACTAATGAGAGTCCCTGTACACGAACCATTTGCTTCGTCTCAACGAAAAGCTTACTGTAGCATCCCTATATAATACACATTTAGAATACCGAGTTTGGAATTTCTGCTACTATTTGTTCTTGAGATATGCTGATAACAGACACACAGACAGACACACAGATCATTCGCTAAAAACAATATTTTCGTATTCAGGGTACATCAGAACATGCAAATATAACAAAAACTCACGTTCGAAAATTTGACCCTAAAACAATACTTTCTCGATCTAATGGGTAAGAGAAAGTAATAATAAGTCATTTAACTAAAGTTACCAGCGAAGGAGGTAATACATACCAAGATTGCTAAATACATAAATTTGATTCACTTTTTTAACATCTGTTGATATTTCAATAAAATATACCTTCAAACTATTAAGTAATTTTATACATAGTATTTATTATGTACGTAACAAATGTGATTTTGTATTTATTCTAAATTACGTTTATATAATACTGTATATCAAATGCGCCAAAAATTCGATGGCAACTTAAAATAATCTTCAGAATATAAATCGTAATTTCGATAGAAATTTAGATGTATTTATATGAATCTATAATAATCCCCTGTAAGAGAAATTTACGCTTGAATTACACGCTGCTGAGGTTAACTTAACCTTAATGCATTTCCATGAAAATGCATATCGTATTCGAAATTAAAATTGATGATTCAGCTTTAATTCGTGTTTGAATGGACAGAAGTGTACATGGTTGTGGTCAGTGTTGTATATAGAAATTTAAGAACAGTTGGATATTTATTAATTAGCGAATACGTTACTAAAAATCATATTGATGAATTGGTTCAGCGAATATATTTATGAAATAATATTAAGTATAAATAAATATGGTTATTAAATATGTTAGAAAATGTTTGGCAAAATATTGGTCAATGGAACAGTAAAGAAGTAATTTATGTAAACTTAAGTATTGTTAATCTTATAAATTAGGAGATTTCCGTTTCATTAAATGCATAATATTTCATTAAGTGAAATGTAGATTTTGATTACATATCTATATACTTATAAAATAATATTATTTATTGTGAAAAATTATAAGTTAAAACTAGTTTGGTAAAAGCTTTATTACATATTTTTTATAAAAGTTAACAATTCTGAAATTTGAAGATATTTCTTTTAAAGAATGTGAAAATATATATCAATTTTTATATGTCTCATAACGAGTTTTTGAATATCTAACAGCAAGCTTTGTAATTCAAATAAAATTAAAAAATAAAGAAATAAAGGATTTACAGATTATTTTACATATTTTATATGACAGATAGTACCATTTCTTCGAGACAGCGTCTTTACCAATTTTTATCTGTCACCTTGGATAACCATGCAAACATATTTGTTTTATCTAAATATATAAAGCTGAAATGTTGTCATTGTATCTTTCTGGATTTTCACTTAGGATTATTACAACTTATAAAATAATCTGGTGTGTCACACACACTACTTTTTCTGACCCTGAAATTTAATACTATAAATACAGGTTGCAGATTACAAGGTAAGATAACGAGTACTGTTATGTAAACCTGTGTTAAACAATTCATATTAGGCTTCTGAAGAGTTTTATATGATAATTAATTTTGTGTGAGTGGGGGGGGGGGGCAACCGCCCCCTCAACCCCCTGTTCCATTAATGCACCGACATTTATATAGAATTTAATTCGGTTATTAAAAAATAATTCTCTTTTAAAAAATAATTTATAAAAATTATTATTAAAAAAAATTATCTTTTATCATAATGCAGACGATTTCCATATTAGAGAAGTAGTATAATACCAAATATCCAAAAAACTTTTATTCTCAATATTTAAAAAAAATGTTTTTTTTTTTTCGTTAAAAGTAAAAAAAGGCGATAACTTTGTTTTAAATTATCGCAGATCGATGGTTCGTTTAAAGGTATTAGCGAGGCCTTTTGAAAGATACCCATCATGAAAATTTACTCCCCTTGAGGGGGCTTTTGAGGGGGCTTTTGAGGCTTTTGAGGAGGCTTTTGAGGAGGCTTTTGAGGGGGCCTCCCCCAGGGGGGGAGGCTCTTACATACACAATTTGTTTTTTCCCATTTAACTATCTCTATTACAAAAAATATATATTCGTTTCTTTTGGTTTAGGGCAGTCTATATACGTTAAACTCTACTTACTTGAAATTTCCCCATAGACATAATGTATTAGAATTCTCTTGATTGTCTTGATTAGAATTCTCTTGATTCTCTTCAGAAAGTAATACTTTCTCTAACTTATGGGTAAGAGAAAGTAAAAATGATACACTTATTAATCAGGACAAAATCTATCTAACGCCGTATTTTTTTAGTTCAATCGGATAAGTGGTTCAAAATTTATTAAATAAAAACCCAATTTTAACTTTAAAATTATTAAATGGAAAGTCAAATTTGAGGCTAAAAATAAATAAAATAAATATATTTCTTCTTATGTCAAAACAAACAAATAAATGAATAAATAAAAATGCGGAAACATAAATAAATAAATAAATTAATTAATTAATTAAAATAAAATTGCCAATACTCGGGCTAATGAATTGAAAAAGTTTCAATTAAGAGAACCTTTTGTCGAAATTTAAAATTTGGCACCAATGTAGCGCGAACATATCTCGTCAACACCTTTACTTACGTTATCGCTGTAGCCATTTTAATTCATCGCTAAAACGACAACAAAAATTTAAAAGCCACTAAGGGGCACCAATGCTATATCTATACGACAGAAATTTTAAAAAATGAATGTCTTACTCTCGTACTTAATTTAATTCTCTTTTGAGCAGAATTTTATATCAGTTACTTAGCAAACAAACACAGAATTAGGGAATTGTTTTCGGAACGCTCCTGAGTACAGTTCTGATATTGTATTTATTTTCTTTTTAAAGCAATACAAAGCTTTTTATTTTTATTTATTTCTGTGTTTATTTTTTAGAATTTTGTCAGTATCGAAAAAACAAAATGTGTTTCGCTGAATTCTTTTGTAAAATAACAAAGTTTCTTTACAAAATCAGTTATTTATTTTTATGTAAAAATATATTCGATATTTAAATATTAAAATCTAACTCAAACTGTTACAAATCAAATTGTTTGGACAAAAAATATTTGATTTACTTGTAACATTTTGTTTAAGATAAGTATTTTTGTATTGCCTATTATAAAATAAAAAATCTATTTCTTTGAAATTCTTATATATATATATATATATAAATCCGGTGTAAAACAACCACATGACTTCCATTACCCGATATTACACGTACTATATGCATTTTTTATAAATAATGTGATCAGAATAGGTAAAATTGACTTAGTGAAATCACCTAACAAATTTTCTATGAGAGAAAGCTGGTATAAAGACATGTAAAACAGAGTTTTCATAGTTAAATTTACAGAGCTTACATTCCAACTATAACAGAGTTTACTGAGTTAAAAAAATAAGGGAAAAAAATGATAGTTTGTTTTTGAAACACCAATTTTCGAGATCTAAAACTGAAATTCCTAATCAGGATGACCCTGTAATAACCACGTAAGGCATGAGAAAGGGTATCTAAAATGGATTAATGAAACAATTTCCAAGAAAATCGTTAGAGCCGTTTTTGAGATACCAACTGTTACCAAACCTTCATATACGCAATTATTGACCGGAAAACAATAATTACATACAAAAAGATATTTAAAAGGGAGTTAATATATTGAGTTTGAAAAAAATCTGTACAGCCATTTTTTTAGGAACACGCTTGCGAGACCTGAAATTGAGCTGTTCATAGAGGACGCCTATCAATTTCCCTGAACTAACCAACTACATCATTCGAAAGGGCATCTAATAGATTGTTTATATAGCAAAATGGAAGAAAATCGTTAGAGCCGTTTTTAAGATACGGATTTACTGCTCCCACGTCCGTTTTTTCGATTTTCACTAAAATTTGGAAATCTGTACACCAGTCCTGTCTCAGTTCGGAAGTTTCGTAGTTCTTTCTATCTTTATTGGTTCGGCGATATGATAGCCAGGAGATTCCACACATACACACATACATACATACAACCATACAAACGCACTAACTAATTGCCAAAAACTACATTTATGGACTCAGGAGACCTTAAAACGTGTAAATCAGGTGAAAATTCGACATAGAATTTTTGGACCGAATACAATTCGTCCAATAACTACGGTAGTCGGATAATGGAAGTAAAAATGCAAGGAAAAAATTTTTAATTGAAAAATGTTATCTCTACTTAAAAAAAAAAAAAAAAAAAAAAAAAAAAAAAAACTATTTGCTTGTTTTTCTGTGTGCAACGTACAGAAAACAAAACAAAACAAAAAAACTATGGCATATACAATTCTGATTCTTTTTTTTTTTTTTTTATGTATAAAAAGATACGTGCGGATTTGCAACTTAACTTTAGAATTTTGATAATCTTTTTAGATTTAGAAGATATTTATAAATTTTTGTGGATTAGAAAGCAGTTTTAGTTCCCACTTAATACACACACACACACACATATATATATATATATATATATATTTGTAAAAGGTACGTTGATGATATTATTTTTAATTACCAAGCAACCGTATATAAAAGAGGTTTTAGATTTTGCAAACTCCATGTGTCCATCTATCAAATTTCCTCTATAAATTAAAGATGATAATAAACTATCATTTCTGGATATCATCACTGAACATTATACTGATAATAATATTTTAAATTTTATAGCTGCTGTTTAAAAAATCTGGTTTTTCTGGGCAATACCTTAACTTTAATTTATGTAATACCCTTTTTTCATACAATTTCTGCAATCTACATTATTTTACATCGCGATAAACACTATTATAATACGCAGAATTGCTGCAATCTAAATTATTAAACAGTTTTTCTGATTTTAAAAATAATGTTTATTCTCCCGACGGATTAAAAGAATTTATAATGGAAAGTTATTTCTTATATATTAATTGACCTTTCTGGAAAATAAAATATCCTTTCGTTTTTGCTTTTATCCCATATTATAAAGGTAATTCAGAGAGCTTTGCCAAATCACTGAAAATTGTTACTATCTCGCCCAGCTTTAAACCCAGTAATTTGTCCTCTAACTTTAAACCCGCTATTTCCCCATCTTAAAAGTACAGGTATTATATATTGTATTCCATGTAAAAATTGCAATTCTACATATATTGGTGAAACATGCCGAGCCGGTGATATCAGGCAGAAAAGAAAAAATCAAGCCCTCATATAAATCTGGTGATTTTAAATCTAAATAGTAAATTCTTCATTAGACACCACTTTTATTCCACATTTTTGTAATGTTAAGGATCTTTTATCTATTTTATACATATTTGGATATGAAATTATATTTTAAAATAAATGAGACATTTTTGGTGATGTCAATATTTTTATCTAAACAATATCGTCTTTTAGGAAAAATAGCGATTAAATTAAACGTATTAAAAGAATAATTTTTATATATACTTACTTAAATATCAGAAATTCATTTTATACATACTGAAATCATTTTTAAAAGACAAGTTACCATACAAATTGAAATATTACAATAAAACAGATTCACAATTGATTGATCAGATTGTTTATGTATTATTTTAAAAAAGGAAAATGAATTGTTATTCTAAATTTAAAGCAGTGACCCGTGTGAAACATCTGGTGTAACGAGATAGATTTGAATCCGATCCAAAATTCCACAGCACTTCGTTGTAAATAAAATATATCATGAAATTTCCAACGAAAATGCATGACATTATTTTCAATTCATAAATAAATTGTTTACTATTTTTGCATTTTATGCTACCTTATACATTGATTTTATTTTTAAATACAAATCCTTGTAAAATAAACGTTTTTGAACTGATTATATGAATTCATGTAGCATGAAATTGACACAGAATTAAATATATTCCAATTTATTGCATAAGGGAAAAGTAAATTAGGTTTTAGTTATTTAAAGTCACTTTTAAATGTGTTATTTTTAAATTATATTACTTCTTTAAATTGCACTTTTTGCCAAAAATGATGCGTTAATATTTATCTTAATTATTAGTAGTTAATAAAAACATCTTAACTGTTTCCAGTCATAGAATCTTTTATGAAATGATTTTCATGCATGTCCAAAGACGAGTCACGTTTTAGGCATTCTTAAAATGATAATAATAATAATAATAATAATAATAATAATAATAATAATAATAATAATATAAAACTTTAATATATAAAAATGATAATAATAAATATATAATAATAATATAACAATAATAATATAAAAGTAATAATTTTTGCTCGGTCTTTCGTCAATTCCTAGAAATTTGCTTGAGTAATAACGAGGATATATCATTTCGAACAGTATCTAAGATTGGATTTGATGAGGAAAAATTCACCGGAAAAAGGTATCGAACCGATGATAAATAACGTGAAAATTCGATAGAAATCGTTTCTTTTCATCGGATTTTCTTTGGAACAGCTGCTAAAATTCATCGGGTTCCGATCATCGGATTCATCTATTCCGATGAGACATTTTAGATGAACTCCCGATGAGATTCATCGTTCTTGATGAAATTTCGCGTGTCGGCAGTTCAGAAGTTCATCGGTCTTAGATGAGCGGCCTTTCAATGGCCGATTAAATTTTGCTTCTAGGAAACACTTTATTTGCCGCTGGCATATATACACGTGAATGACATTTACTGTAACGATTTATGAGAATAAAATTTAAAGAAACTAACAACAAATTTCAAAAATGATATGGTTAAATAATATTATGTGGTAGAGGATATTATACCAATACCTCCGCCAAAGGGCAGAGTTTACTCTTTTGTAACACTCTATCTTAAGCTTAGCAGCATTGATGCAAGTTGGAGAAAAAGGGTTAATGGTCTATACAAAATCATCATGCTATAGTTTTTCTAAACAATACTCCAAATATACTTAAATTGTTTGATAGAGAGATTAACTTTATTAAAAAATAACATATCATTCAAAAAGAAAAAAAAAACTAATGATTCGTCTGTCAAATAATGATTAAAAGTTTTCTAACTTTTTATTTGTATTTCACAATTAATTTTATACATTTTTAAGTTTCGAGCAATGTATTTATCCCCTTTTTGTTGAAAATAAACTACCAATTGATATTTGAATTACAACATAAGCAGAACTAATCTCTTGGTTTGAATGAAGTTTAGCATTTTCTAAAATATTATACTTTTTTTTTCATTATTGTTGAAACAAATAAAGTAAAAAGGTAGAGTGATTTGATTTATCTTTCTCTTCAGGAAAATTTGCAGTCGATAGTACCTTGTGCTTCACCTGGAACAAAATCTAGTATAAACCTGGAATTCCAGGAAAATATCGTAGTCATTTTGACAAAATAATTTTAGTTAGGGGTTTGAGATAATAATTAGATTTGGATTTTCCTTATCTCTAGGAAAACTAGATTTCATTTGTATCCCGCGATCTGCCCAAATGAAGCAAATAAGAAATATATTTCTGAAAATAAATCACTGTATATACAGTGTATATACAATGCGACCTAGTAATTCGGTCATACTAGTACAAGAGACAAAATAAGGGCTAAACAATTTATTTTTCTATTTTAACATTCTTAGCTCTAATTATACATCTATCTCTCTATATATACAGAGAGAAGGTAAGAGAGAGAGAGAGAGAGAGAGAGAGAGATACAGTTGAACCTCGTTAACAGAAACACGCTTAACGTGAATTACTTTTAACATGAACTGTTTCCACAATCTTCGTCAAGATGAAGATTTGTTTCTAAGTTACTGATACCATGAGCTACTGATAACATGGAATTTTTTTTTATTCCCCTAGATATTCACATTAAAGAGGTTCAACTGTATATATATAAATAGAAATTCACAGCATTGATTTAAATATGTTTTCATAGATCGAAATTCAATTATGTAATTTTCTTTTTCAACACTTTATTTTGCTGTTGATAGTTTCAATTTTATTTTTAAAACATAAATTTAAAACTGTGAGTTGAAAAAAAAAATAAACATCATAATTCAATTTAATTTAAAGAGCTTGAAACAACTTTAATATCTTAAGAGCGGAATGAAATTAGAGAAAGAAGAAACAATGTTATTTCAAACAATGAGAAACTTTCAAGTTAAATTTCAAATGTTCAAATAAATTTCTTTCTACTTCCATTCAAACATAAATCTCAGACTAATAAAATTGCTGCAACTTGAACTACTGCATTTAATTTACTACCAGAAGAACTGCGTCATAAATTTTGGTAAAGTGATTTGTTTGCCAGTAAAAATAACAACTGGGATGTATCATTCATTGCAATGTTTTTTCTGTTAGTTTTTAAAGCTTTAAAAGCTTTTAAATATTTTATTAGCTAAAGAACAGAGAAGAATTAAATAAATATATATTTATATGCATTATATATGTGCATAGGCATTACATATGTGCATAGGCATTACATACATTAAAATAAAATTTTGAAATAAAACAATATATCTAATAGTACTGCTAAATGTTTAATATTTATGCATATACATATTTATTAGATATTAGTAATTTTGTATTTATTTAACAGGATTCCAGGTAAAATGTGCTTCATAAAATTAATTAATTTCTACGACTGTTTTGAATTAAATAATAATTATGTCAATTATTAGATGTGCGGTCACATATTGTTATACTGAAAAATTTTGCTGTACATATGTTTATTTCATTAATATGCGGTTTATAACTCTTCTAATACGCATAAGATAATTATTGAGCCTGACAATAAATTGTTACATACGTTTAGGAATTTTGTACATCCTTTTTCAATAACAATCATCGACACGGTGAAAAATATAACTATGAGCATAGAAGTAATTCTCACGGATGAAATTTGAATTCAAATTATTACTATTAATTTAACTATTTGAGTATAATATAATAATTAGTAATTTGATTCAAAAAATATTTCGTTTTTATACTTGATAGCTAGTAATATATGCTCAGGAATTAAAAGATAGTAATGTGCATTCTCCAATTCTAGTCCAAAACTAACAAGGGCGATTTCACTTCAAAAAGGGATGGCACTATATGTGAACATATCCCGAAATTTTATCTATGAAATTGTTTTTTTTTTTTTTTTTTTTTTTTTTTTTTTTTATTTACAGTTTGAATTTTTCAGTTTCGTTTTAATCTTAATCGCTATATCATTATTTATTATTCATCTTTTAGCCAGTTAATATAGCTTTTAGAAGTGGTAATAAGAAAATTATACATGATGGTATTAAATTTTGTGTGGAAAAAGCAGAAAACGGTGAATTAATTGTTCCGATTAAACGGGCTATGAAAATTGCTGGAATTTTTACTTAAAGTATTATATGGATTGTCCACGCTTATAGAGATGAATATAATCTTGATTTTGTTTCGCCTAAAAAACCACATTAGAACAAGATGTTTATGATAAAACAGCTATGAAATAATTTTATTGTAGCGTTATTAGACGAAATGTATATGACTTTTATGTTAAGCAGAAAAAAGTCCCTCTTTGAAAGACTGCTTCCTGTTTTAAAACAAACAATTAACTTTAAATGAAATAAAGAAATTTTCGATAGAACAATACATAGAATTGCGTTGAACTGGAAATGTTGTCAAGACAAAAGGAAAGCCTTATTGAAGCGTGAGGATATTATTCTCAAAAGAATCCAATTCTTAAAAAGTAGGAAATGATATCGTAACAGAAATATAGACTCATAGTTAAAATCAATTAATCTTGGGTCGATAGTAACCTAACATTTAGTAACTACTTGTAGTTAAAAGAAGTGGATGTATTCTTAAGCCAGGAAATGTTCCACGTCGAATTATTCTGTCTTGCGCATTGAAGGCAGATGGGATTTTTGGCAAATAAATATTTAGTATATAAAGTCAATACTACTAAAAGCGGTGGCCATGGAACTCAGATATTTTTAATAAATGTGCTCCAGAAAAACTAATACTTAATTTACCGAAAAATACCGTAATCATAATTGGCAATGCACCTTTATTATAGTGTATATATACATAGAATTTCGAATGTGAATAATCGTAAAATGAAATAGTAAAGTGACTAGCAGCAAAATCAATTACTCATTTCAATCAATTACCTCTTTAAAAATATTTTAATGAGATTAAATATAATAATAGATGAACTTAGCTCTTTATTGGGCTAAATAGCCTGTTCCAGATCATTATTCCTCAAAGACGAAAAGAATAAAATGTTTAACTAAAAATATTTACTTTTGACTACCGTAAACTAAACTTCACGAATAAAATAGTTAAATTGTTAGTTAGGCATGAAGTTGACAGCTAAGTTTTGTCATTGCAGTGCTGCTATGTATGTACCAAAATACGAAACATAAAAATAAATAAATTATAGGGAGCGGTCCATTGTACCCCTTGGTCCACTGTATCCCACTCTCCCCTATATGTATATATATATATATAGAGAGAGAGAGAGAGAGACAGAGACGAATGAGTTATGAGTTATCTACTGACCTTATTTTTATATGATATAATAACTCAGAGAGTTTCCTCAATATGTTATGGGGTAACCAACTTTATTTTAATATACTGTATATTTTTTAATTTTAAATTATTGTCCGCTATTTTTCTTTAACTTGTATTAATAGTCTTTTGTAAAATGTTTCATAATGATTTAAACAGTGTATTTTATACATTCTACTATTTATATTTCATTGAAATTTTTAACATTAGTAATAAAAAGTAATAACTTAGTGAACGTTATTAATGTTTATATATTTTGAAATTTATAAGTCTTCCTACATACTGCTGCATTAACTTTCTTTAATAAAAGGTATTAAAAATTCTTTTTATTTTATAATTATTAATATTTTTTCCTAAATATTTGATTTACTTTTTGGTAACTGTAAAATTCTAACCTTAAAGTATGCATATTAATTATTTTTCGTACTTTGTAAGTATTTAATTTTTTTTAAAGCAAGGGAAAAGGAAGTAAGATAATCAAATATAAACCTATTAAATAAAAACATCCCGAAGCAATAATGTAGACTAATTCCTTTTTTCGAAACCTACGAACAGAGATAACATGTCAAGCATATATAATAACAAATAAAATTTTATTTTAATTTACATCATGAAAACCTAATTTAATAACAGACACTGAATTATAAAATATTTATAATCATCAAAAGGAATTGCAAGGAAAAGTCTTAGACAAATTTTGTTTTATTATAATTTTTTTTATTTTAGACAAAGAAGATTTTATGCAAAAATAAATAGCAGTGAAATAAAATATCCGACTGTGTTTGTCCCACGCATTCTTAATTAAGATGATTAAACATGATCTTCAATTTTAAACATTGAAAGGAAAATTAATATTTCGTTCTTTCGATTAGATCTTTAGTTTAATTTAATTTATTTTTTTTACTTATGTTATTATTATTTTTTTACTGTTTTTTCTCTATATTATTTTTCTTTTGCACTGTATGAATAGCCAATTAATCAGTACTACATTTTCTAATTAAGTAATTACTGCGAAGGAGTATCTTCACATATATGGGTTTTAATTACAGTTTTAAATAAATTCAATAATTAAATACTATATTTTCAAAAAATTAAATGTCTATTAAAATATATAACAAAATTCAAAATTATCTTTTATAGTTACACACATTTGTTTCTCTATAAATAAATGTCTTTATTCTAACAATAGTTTATCTGTTAATCTATTAAATAAATCTGTTGAGAACAAAAAAGTATTCTTTAAAATTAATAATTTATTTCTACGAGTCTGAATGCCTTCTTATTAAAAAACGTCTCTCGGAATTCTAATTTCCCAATAATAAATCATTTAATAAAATAAAATATAAAGAATATTATTTTCATCTATTAACCGTTGTGTATCCATAAATTACATTTCTTTCTTTTCAAATGCGTAAGTCTAATTATTATAGATAAATTGAGCAATAATGTCTGTTGAAATATTATTAAATGATAATTTATATTTTTTATGTGACAGGATGTTGCAATAATTCACAGTCTTTGTGTCTCCCTTACGCAGACGATTTTCTGGCGATAAAATTTGGCGTAGGTGATTGACATAGATATTTATAACGGACCATCTAGATTCAAAATTTTTGTATTAAATTATTCGGGAGACAGAGATTGTATTTGGCTACAAATTAACGATATTTTTCTAACTGTTGGCTTATTTCTCACAGTATGCTTGGATCTGTCGCTAAGCTAACTACAAGATTTCGTTCCTAACCACTGGTTTAGTGACATGGTATAAAAAGCTCACTCTCTCACCTGATGTACCTAAATAAAACCCTCTGTATGGCCATAAGACTTTTTAAGAATATTGATATCAGCTAAAGATGATGTTTTATTTCCATGAAGATTGAAAAGCTCCTCAAATAAAAATGTTTTAGTTGAGATGGTACAGTTCATTTTTTGTCACGGCTGTTCTTTTTATCTTACCTGGAACTGCGGGCTTTTTCAAGCAATGCAAAAGAACTCAATTATAATTACTATGTCTATTTTATTTTTATTGTTGCTATTATTAGTAAATACTTTAGTACCTTGGTAGTTTTATACTTGATACAAGGTAAGACTTTAAAGAAAAAAAAAAAAAAATAAACTCTTCACTTACCTTGATACAGTAGTGCAGTAACAGCTTCATCTCTTGGCATCAAACTATATCCCAAATGGTCTTCTTAAGGCTGATGAATTTTACAGCATTTTCATTTGTTAACTATTCTCTAATAAGCTTATGTTTTTAACTAATAAGGCAAAAAATAATTATTTAAATTAGTTTAAATGATACTGCAAATAATTCGATGTTTTAATTAGCTTTATTAGGATATATTTTAAGGAATGCATTTTTATGCATGCTTTCTGGTTGAAAACTTATTACAGATTGCAAGAAGAATTTAAATTACAATTTTGAGTATGTTATTATGCATCATAAACTATTATATTATATTATATTATGACATTTGATGAGAAAAAATTAATATCTTACTTTTTTATATAATCGTTGAATTATATTGTTGAATGAAATAAAACAGTTTTGTAAATGTTTATTTAGAGAGAAAAAGTCATTATCAGTCCATAATTCTTTTCGCCCACGCACTTTTCATAATACTTCAATGTTCAAGGTTGCATTTAATTATAGAAGAAATCAGTTTGTTTGTATTTCCGGAGTAGATGACAATAAAATAATGAAAAAGTTTATGGAGATGATGAAATATTTATCAATTCCCCCTTCAGCTCCATAAATCTTTTAAGTTTCACTAATCAGTTTCAATTTATTTCTGTGATTTTCGTGAATCTGCCTTGGAAGGGCTTTAGTGAAAATATCAGCAGTCATTTTATCGCCTGGACAATATTCAAGATCTATAATATATTTTCTTTCAGATCTTTTAAGTAGTTGTATTGTAGACCGATATGTTTAAGTTTACCAGAAAATCCATTGTCTATCAATTTCATACATGAAATATTGTCTTCAAAAATTTTGATAGGTAACTCTTCAGGTAAGCACAAGTCTTTTAATAATTTTAGTATCCATACAATTTCTTTCGCAGTTGTCGTAGCAGAAATAAATTCAGCTTCAGCCGAAGAAAGTGCAACGCAATTTTGGCGTTTTGTGATCGATTGAATAGGATATTCTCCTAGCATGAAGACACTGCCTGATGTCGATTTTCTGTTGGACTTGTCTCCTCCCCAGTCCGCATCTGCGTAAACTACTAGTTTAGGTTTTTCATTGGTACTGATAACGAAATTTAGATTTTTTGTGGTATTTAAATATCTTACAACTCTTTTTACTGTTTCCCAGTCCTTTTTTCTTGGACTTTCATTTCGCCTACTTAATATGTTTACGGCTGCTAATATGTCAGGGCAGCTAACTGTAGCCAAATATAGCAAACTTCCTATTATTTATAGCTATTTAGTGTTGTTTTCTAATGGGTTATCATTATCATAAAATGTTAAGTAATTTGTTTCCATTGGTGTATACGTTGGTTTAGAGGTTTAACTCTTCGATTTTCAATTTTCAATTTATTTCGAAATCCCCTCTATCATTTCTAGTTATTTGCATGCCCAAATAGAATCTAACCTCTCCTAAATCCCTAACTTCGATTTCTTTGCTTAATTTCCTGATTATTTCATTAATTTGCCTGTTATTTCCGGCAATTAAGATATCATCGACATAGACTATAATAAACGAAATGTTGTACTCTCGTAATGGCTTTACTCTCGACATAATTTAGGGTTTTATAGGAAACTTCCGATTTTTAAGTACCAAACTCTAGCAGATTGTTTAAGTCCATAAATATATTTGTTCAACCTACACACTTTATTTACTTCTCCTGGATTAACGAATCCATCGGGTTGTTTCATATACAGCTCTTCGTTTAAGTCACCGTGTAGGAATACTGTTTTAATGTCTATATGTCTTACGTTTAATTTGTGGTAAGCTGCAGAGTTTAGGAAAGAACGTATTGTTGTATAGAACACCACTGGTGAAAATGTTTCATCATAATCTTCCCCAAATTTTTGGAGAAATCCCTGAGCTACCAGTCGTGCTTTAAATTTTTGTATTTTCCCAGTGTCATCGTATTTTGTTTTAAAGGTCCACCTTGAACCGATAATTTTCTTTCCTTGTGGTGGATCTACTAATGTCCACGAATTGTGTTCTTTTAACGATGATATTTCATCCTCTGCTGCTTTTATCCAATTATTTTTCTCAACGGGATTTGTGAGATTTTGAACTTCCGCCCAACTTTGCGGTTCATGTATTGGATCATGTTTTACCATATAAATTAGTCGATCTGGGTGTAAACCGATATTAGATCTCGAGGATCTTCTAGGTTCATTGTTTTATTTCAAGTGTTTGTTCGGTGTTGTTTTCAGGTGTGTCATCAAGTTCGACATTTACAGTTTCCTTTTGACTAATGTCATTTTATGGTTTTTCTTTTAATGAGAGTTTAGAGTTTTGATTTTCTATGATTTTCTAGTATATTATTATGCACCATAAATTATTATATTATGACATTTGATGAGAAAAAATTAATATCTTATTTTTTTATACAATCTTTAAATTATATTGTTGAATGAAGTAAAAGAGTTTTGCAAAGGTTTATTTAGAGAGAAAAAGTCATTATCAGTCTATAATTATTTTCGCCCACGCGCTTTTCATAGTACTTCAATGTTCAAGGTTATATTTAATAATAGGAGAAATCATTTTGTTTATATTTCCGGAATAGATGACAATAAAAGAATGAAAAAGTTTATGGAGATGATGAAATATTTATCATTTATTAAAGACGTAACTATATTATTTATGCTTAAAAAAAATGTTAGAAGAAATTAATATGCATTGTAATTATGAAAAAATATGTTCAACCTTGTAAAAATTAATGCCGGAATTTTTTTTCAAAATTTTAATTTTGTAACTTAACAAAAAATTCATTTATTACTTTATTTCTAATCTTATTCATAAGTTTGGTGGCTGTTGATATTAAATGAGCGTAATTACTTTGCCCCTCGTAGGGTTAAGTAGAATTGGCGGTGAAACTGGAGTTAATTTTTCTATTTATTATTTATCAACATAACTTATCAAAACGGAGCATACAACCGTAACGTGATAAAAAATCTATATGCACCATATTCAAAATTTTCGGACAGTATACTTTGAATATTCTTAAATTGCAAAAAATAGAAAACGTCATATTGTAAAGATGAATAGGCTGAAGGAAAGACTTTTAACACTTCTTATAAAAATTTAAACTTTTCATGGTTTATTTAACACTTTACCGGTCCTATTTAATCTCACCCCTCTCGTTCGTGTTGCTAAATTTAGAGATATTTCTATTGAATATCCACCACTAAATTTTAGCTGTAACAGTTGCTTTATCACTTGGAACGTTATTCGCCCATTATGTATATCAAATATGAGTCCACAAAATTAGTGGTGATAGTTGAATAAAGGAATTTCTAAATTTGGCAACATTGTTTAGATCGCTTTAGAGAGTTAGGGCTAGTAAAGGGTTAATAAACTGTTTTCATTTGTACTAAGTAAAAATAAAAAGAAAAATAGTTTCTATTGAAGTATTGCATTCTATGTGAGGATATATTATTATACTCTACAATTGCCTATTTTATAACACCATCTGTAGTGGTATCAATGGGAAATTGAGGAGGACAGATCATGAAAGTAACCATTTTGTAGATTAATGAAATCTAACATTGCAATACGTTGCTTAGCATTGTATATTATATTATCCTACATATTATGGGCTTGCAAAGCCATTAGGTGGCAGTATATATATATTGTTTCGTTTTTGTTTCAAACATTTCTAGAACATTTTTGCGGAGAAAAATAGTCAGAACGTAATAGTACGTAATAAATGGTAAACGAAAATCCATATTCCACTTAAAAGGTGAAAAAAAGGGCAGTATAAATGAAAAAAATTATATATGTCGTGTTTTCTAAAATATTTTAACTAAAATCGAATAATGAAGATGCCGCTTTGTAGGTATAAATGTTTAAGTTATTTTTTACGCACACAGATTTCAACAAAAAACAACATAACTTGCATCGGCCGGGAATCGAAACCGGGCCGCCCTCGTGGCAGGCGAGCATTCTACCACTGAACCACCGATGTTCAGCGCGATTTAAGGTACCACCGCACTCTAAAATGGAGAAAAAGAGGGGGGAAAAAGCTAAAAACCCATAGACATAGCATGGGACGAAAACCAAAAAAACTCACAATGTCAAGTGTGTTAAAAAAAAAGGCTCACACCGGAAGTAATAAAAGGACAAAATTGACTAGAAAAAGACATCGAAGCACCGCAAAGACGACCGCACTTTAGAATGTAGAAAAGAGGGGAAAAAAGCTAAAAAACCCATAGAAATAGCATGGGAAGAAAAGCAAAAAAACTCACAATGTCAAGTGTGTTAAAAAAAAAAAAAGGCTCACATCGGAAGTAATAAAGGGACAAAATTAATTAGAAAAAGACATCGAAGAGCGTAAACGGGGGGGCTGGGGCGTTAATTATTATTATTTTATGTCATTAAAGTAATGTGATATTGTTATTAAGAATATCTCATAATGTTACTAGGAAATAGGCAAAAAACTTTACGTTATAATTTTTGTTTTGAATATTTGACCAAAATATTAAATCGATATATATCTCAAAAGTTCACAAATATGACTTAGCATTCTCTTCAACTATAATCAGTAATTCTATTAAGGCAATTGGCAGAATGTCTTCTATATTGTTCATATGTGAAAGCAATTAAGTTAATCAATTTTAAATAAATGCATAGAAATTTTCCTTTCTTCAATTAACTAATTTGTTATCTGTTGTTAGAAGAGTAATCATTTGCTTTAAATATTGCGTATTTATTTACATCTTGCATATTTTGACTTTTAAATAATTTCTTTAAAATTTTTCTTCATAAGTAATTTTGATTATTATTGGACAATTTTTGAAACTCGTTAAAGGATTGTTAACATATTTAAATTATTACACACACACACACACACACACACACACACAAAAAAAAAAAAAGATTATATCCTGAATAAATACGATAAAAATGTCCTTTTTGTAACATTAAATTAAATAATAATCAGTTTGGTGCAACGAATTATCAAAGAACTCTAGGAAAAAAATATCTAATCAAAGCGTCCATTCAAATCAAGATATCAGAAAATAATTAACGTATTTTTATTTGCCCGTAATCAAACAATTTTTTTTTTCATATTTGAGATTAAAATGAAAAACAACATTAAAGAGTAAAATGTAGAAAAAAAAAAAAAAAAAAAAAAAAAGGAAATAATATATATATATATATTCAATGCTTTTGATACACTTAATTAATATGAAAAATTAATTAGGGAAATTTCAAAGAGGTATAGACGAAAGAAAATCAGTTTAAACAAGTTTAATAAGTTAATTTGAAATGCAGCAGAAATATCTCTAGGGATCTAATCTAAGTTAATTAGAAGGAAATTCTTCAAAAGCTCGCAAAAGCTCTATTTTTCTCAATTTGAAATAAAATAAACTTTCTCTTTCATTATAGATAACTTAATTCTTAATGACAAACCTTAATATACCGGGTCATCCAAAAATCACAGAAAAAATAAGTCACAGAAGTCACAGAAAAAAATAAAAAATATATTATTTAAAATAATTTTTATTCCTTATTACATAATATATATCCATTTATATAAAAGAGCAGAGTCTGTGTGTGTGTGTGTCCGCTATAGAATCCTAGGCCGTTTCACCGAGCGGGACCAAATTTGGCACGGTTAATATTTACGACCCGAGAAAGACAACGCCGCAAGCTATTTTACAAAATTCGCCCCCCAAGGGGGGTAAGGGGGGGGGAAACGTAATTTCACAAAATCCTTCATATCTCAAACAAAAAAACAGATATCCGTAAAATTTTTGCTTTTAAATATAGCTAATACAAATGTCTAAAAATCGGTTTCTGGAATTTTTGAAATTCGGTTCCCAAGGGGAGCGGGAGGGGGGGGGGCAAAACGTGATTTCACATGCGTAAAACGTGATTTCGCATAATCCTATATATATATATATATAAAAAAAGTAGATATACGTGAAATTTTTGCTCTAAAATATAGCTAATGCAACTATCTAAAAACCAATTTCTGGAATTTTAGAAATTCAGCCCACAGGTGGGGCAGCAAGGGGGGGGGGGTCTATGGAGCAAAAACAAATAGAAGTACAGTTATGCCGTTCAAAATTGGTACAGATAGGTTTTAAAGGCCTGCAAGTCGAATGGGGATATTTTCGATTGTGTAAAGTTATTAGGAGGGGCAAGAAGGGGTGGAGGGGAGGGGGGGCAAAAAAATAAAAATAGTGTCAGATCGTTCAAAATTGGTACGTAGAGGTTTTCGATACTTACAAATCGATAGCGGATATTTCTGAATTTGTAAAATTATTAGGAGGGGCAGTTAGCGGGTGGGGCGGTAAGGGGGGGCTATGTGGCAAGAAAAAATAGAAATACAGTTAGGCCGTTCAAAATTGGTACAGATAGGTTTAAGAGGCCTGCAAGTCGAATGGGGATATTTTCAATTGTGTAAAGTTATTAGGAGGGGCAAGAAGGGGGGGAGGGGACGGGGGGGGGCAAAAAAATAAAAATAGTGTCAGGTCTTTCAAAATTGGTACGTAGAGGTTTTCGATACTTACAAATCGATTGCGGATATTTTTGAATTTGTAAAATTATTAGGAGGGGAGGTAAGGGGGCTATGGGCAAAAACAAATAGAAATACAGTTAGGCCATTGAAAACTGGTACAGATAGGTTTTAGAGGTCTGCAAATCGAATGGGGATATTTTTGAAAGTGTAAAGTTATTAGAAGGGCCGGGGAGTGGGGGGGGGCAGAGGGGCAAAAAAAATAGAGTTAGATCATTCAAATTTGGTACATCGAGGTTTTCGAAACCTACAAATCGATTGCGGATATTTTTGAATTTTTGAAATTATTGGAAAGGGCGGGAAAGGAGGGAGGAAGCGGAAGGGTAAAAAAATAAAAATAGAGATAGATCGCTCAAAACTGGTGCATAGAGGTTCTTGATACTTACAAATCGATTGCGGATATTTTCGAATTTGTAAAATTATTAGGGCGCTCATATATATGCATTCGGGCGTGCGCATCGCGTACGGGTCTACGCTGCCGAAGGCAGTGGGGACCTGGTGCGACAGTTTTCCCGATCAGCGTTTTTTTTTTCTTTTTTTTTCGCATGATAAAAATTAATGCAATTTTGAGAATTCATTAATTATAATGATTCATTTAAAAATAGTGACCAGCGAAGCGGGCGTAGAATGATATTATATACATATATATATATATATATATATATATGTATATATATATATATATTGATTCCATTGCTTAGCTAAATAAACATAAACGTTTCTCAACCCCTTGCTGTATCTCTTTTTCTATAACTATTTGTAAATAAATATATATATATATATATATATATATATATATATGTTGTAAGGTATAGCAAAGTGCTACAATTAAAATTCGCACTTTACGAGTAAAACATGAATGTGAAGAATTTAGGATTCAGTAGACCAATAGAATTCAGTCGACCCATCACCTGCAGTGATTAGTACGATAAATTTTCTTTTCCTTTTGTATATAAATTTTCTGTCTAGTTTTTTTTTTTATATGATCAATATGTATATACTCTAATGCTTTTCTATTTCCTAGCCTGCAACGGCAGTTTTGAAACAACTTTTTGAACAATTTTGTATATATATATATATTCCTTCCCTATATTTCTTTCAATGTCTTATAAATTGTATAAAATGAAATTTGATAAATTGTATAAAATGAATATTTCTTGTTGTAAACTCTTTTATGCTAAACTAAAAGTTCTATGTATGCATATATTACTATGAGGTTAAAATAATTTTTTTACTAAGCTATTTTGCATGTAAATTCGCGTTTAACAATTAATCTTAATCCACTAACAATTTAGTTTTTTTCCGTATGCAAATAGCTTGGTGAAAATATTGCTTATCTATAAAATTAATGTCATTTATCTTTATACAAGCTGTAGTGCACTTTCTATTTTGATTTATACGTTCAAAAGAATTTTGTATTTTAGAAGTCCTCTGATTCAAACTGTCCGTACAGACGTTAAATCTGGAAATCCAGGCTGATTTCTTGAAATTGTTTCTATTCAAATGAAAAAGGAAGTAGTTTTGGACATCTACCAGCTGTTTTTCTTTGCTGAAAGTAGAAGGTGCTTTTTTGGAAGCGTGCCAACAGCGGAACTCTTTCAAGATACATCTGATAGTGAATAACTGGAAATTTTTGGATAAACTCTTGAGATGGTTTCAGACATTTCAAGATTTTGTGTTTAATAAAATTATTATGTTACAAGTTAAATTGAATAATGATCGCACTTTATATTTAAGCGATCCTGTTGTACTACAATTTTTTTAATTAATGAAATTTTTTTCCTTTCCATTTGTTTTAAGGAAAGTTGACCTGTCATCCCCGCTGTAAAACGTTGGCTATATTTTAACTAAGTTTAGTGCATAGAGTTTTCTGTCGTAAAGCACCTCAGATGGAGCTTAAAAAATATTTGTATCATAAATTTTTCCTGAGTGGGCAGTTTTTAAGCTCGGCACTCTTACTTTTTTTTCACTATTAGATTAAAAAAAAAAAAAAAAAAAAACAATAGTTATTGTTGGGCAGTTTAACTTAAGTTTCCCCCCCTCTTTTTTTTCTAAAGTCATATGTAGTTTAATTTTAAACAGTAAGTCACTGCAACTCATTTTTATTTGCATAGTAATGCATTAAAATTTTCACGGGTAAAAACCCGTTGTGGATTTTTACGTGAAATTTTTTTCTTTTGGGTAAGAACTGTGAGGTATAGCAAAGTGCTACAATTAAAATTCGCACTTTACGAGTAAAACATGAATGTGAAGAATTTAGGATTCAATCGACCAATAGAGTTAGTTCCTATGATAAATGATAAACGCAATTGTAATGTGCCATATGCTAATAGCTTGGAAAATGAGATGGATAAAAGGCGATGTATTTCATAGTAGGGTGGTTAGCGGCTAGGAGTTCGTGAGTTGGAAGGAGAGTAAGAGAGTAAGATAGTAGGGAGGTTAGCTGTTAGGAGTTAGTTAGTTGGAAGGAGAGTAAGATAGTAAGTTAGTAGATAGGTAGCCGTGAGATGTAGATAGTGAATTAGAAGTAGTAGGGGGTTGGACGAAATAGTTGTCAGCGGATATAGTTGAAGATAGTCAGTCGAGTAGTATGGTGGTGTCAGGGAATCCTCCCACATACGAAATACTACTAGGCAGTAAAAGTTAATAGATTTAAATAAAGTAATTGAAATTATTTGTGGTTAATTAATTAAGAAGTATTTAAGAAGGCTGCCCATTGAAAGTTATAAAGATATTTAATGTAGTTATAGTCCAACGCCCACCTTTTTATTTAAGCTCAAAATAAAGCTCATTTATTTTATAAATCTGACTTTGTTGTTATTTCATTATCTAATCCAGCAAAGTTAAATAAGCACGATTCAAGTCTCGTCCTCATAACTTTATTAAGTAATTAAGTAAGTTTCAGCTCCAATCTAAAGTTAATTTGAATCATGGTCCACATACGTTCGTCACAATGTGTGTGTGTGTACTTCTAGTAACTGATTATCTTGTAATAATTATCTGTATTTCAAAAATACTTGTACCAAAATTCTTGCAAAGTTATTACATAACATATCGGAATCATTTTGAGTAACCCTGTGAATGAATTACCAATTATATGCCCACATATCCCCAATGAAAAACATTCTTTTAAAATTCTTATACAAATTAATCATATTTAAAGAGGTGTAAGCACGTTAAATTACTCTTTTAAGAAATACCGACTATACCGAATAGTACGGAATTCTTTTATGTATGTCAGAAAAAGATCCGCAGTAATTATATACACTAAAAAGAATACATCCATTTAATTAATTATAATTCATTAATATTTTAACCTAATTTGACATCATTTTGATGTTTACAGTACGTCATCGGAATACTTCTGTGGGGTCCCGTAAATAAAATATTTAGTCCTTACATATCCTTTTTCTAGAGTAAACATGCTTTTAAGTATCTTTCTAATGTATATTAATTCCATTATGTTGAATGCAGCATAAATGCATTAAAATACGCTTAAATAAAAATTTGTTCATAGACTCTAATGTCACGAAATTCTTTTGTGTGTCGATGTAAACGAACCGCAAATATTGTATACACCAGTAAAAACTATTCAACTTATTCTACGTTTTTCATGAATAATTGTTCGAAATTTTACATAATTTGGGTGAGTACGTTACATTGTCAAAACACTTTTGTATGGTCCTGTGATTAGGAAGCCTAAGAGCACATGTTTTCTGCAGAAATCATAAGTTTAAGCATCTCATTAATGTGCGCTAATTTCATTTTGTTGATAGCAAAGTAATGATGTCAAAATGCGTTTAAAAGATATTCACACCATATGCTGTAATGATAAGAATTTTGACGTGTCCCTGTACACAATCCATATAAGTTATAGACATATATTATACAGCTATTTCTATACAGTGCCTGAATGTGTGTGCCAGCTTGCAAGTCAATCGGAGGATTTTTGCGGCCTCTATTGCGGTACTTACAAATTCTGCCCATAGGCCGTAATGATAAGAAAACAATTAGTGTGTCCCTGTACACGAACTTCAAATGGAATACACACCCAAAACTATACAGCTGATTCCATGGACTCATGAACATGCGTTCCAAATTTCAAGTCATCAGCATGATTTTTGTAGTCGCTATTGCGCGACTGACAGACAAATAGATCCAACATAAAATCCTTTTGAGTCTTAACAGAGAGCCCTCAGTAACGTTTCGGCAAAAATTGCAAGTCAATAGCTTGATTTTTGTGGAGGCTATCGTGGTATATACAATTTCTTCCCATTGGCCGTAATGATAAGAAAAACTTTGGCGTGTCCCTGTACACGAACTGCAAATGGAATATACACCTAAAACTGTGTAGCTAATTCCGTTTGGCTCATGAATATGTGTACCAAATTGCAAGTCAATAGCGTGATTTTTGCGGCCGCTATCGCTGTACATACAAATTCTTCCCGTAGGCATTATTGATAAGAAAAACTTTGGCGTGTCCCTGTACGAAAATTTTAAATGGGATACACACCCAAAACTATACAGCTGATTCCGTGGGGCTGATGAACGCGTGTACCAAATTTCAATTCAATAGCATGATTTTTGCGGCCGCTATCGCGTGACAGACAGACAGACACATACACACACACAGAGACGGAATCCAAAATCTGTTTGAGTCTTAACAGAGGGACTTCGGTAACGTTTTGGCAAAAATTGCAAGTCAGTAGCTTGAATTTTGCTGTGGCTATCGTGGTGCATATAAATTCTTCCCATATGCCGTAATGATAAGAAAATCTTTGGATGTCCCTGTACGCGAACTACAAATGTAATACACACCTAAAACTATACAAACTAATTCTGTTGAGCTCATAAATATGTTTACCAAATTGATCGTCAATAGCTGGATTTTGCGGCGTTATAGCGCGACGTACAAATTCTTCCAAGAAAAACTTTGGCGTGTCCCTGTACACGAACTACAAATGGAATGCGCACTCAAAACTCTGCAGCTGATTTCGTGGGGCTCATGAACATGTGTACCAAATTTCAAGTTAATAGTATGATTATTGTGGCCGCTATCGCGCGACAGACAACACACAGACAGAACCAAAAACCATATTGAGTCTCCACAGAGGGCACCAATAATAATAATTTTTCGAATGAGTTTAATATTAGATAATATCTTTAGAATACATGTTCAGAAGTTTAGCTAAAAGACAATCTACCTTCAATAATGTCTACGATTCTGGCAATGTTCAAATTTCAACAGCGAGTACTCATTTCAACTACATCCTCTTTAAAAAAGAAATGCACAATTCTTTACGTTTAAAAATGTTAATTATATTTTTTAACGTTTAAAAAATTATATGAAAGATGATATTAAAAATTAAAAAGGCATATTAATATGTAAAAGTTTTCCAACAATAGCTAGGTATTTCCACATAATTTCATAGACGTGTGTTGCTCAACTGTTTTTGATCCTTTTTATATTTGTGTCCCTTATAGGCACACATGAGAAATGTTTAACCTTTTGAAAGGGGCTGGGACAGCATCTGTCACGCTTCACCATAGGATTTCGGAAGAGACCCTCTCAAAAGGTTAAAACAACTTTTATTTTTTCTCTGCTACTGAATATTTATGTTATACAAGTCATAACTCGTTTTCCTGGTCAAAAATGGGACTATTAGATTTTTATATTTTGGCACAAATCTGTTTGAATTAAATATATGAGAGCTAGTTTAAAATATTTGTGTTCAAGAATGTAAGATAAAGGTGTCACATTCCAAATTATACTGCTGTAACTTAAGAACTAAACTAATTACAATAGGTCAAAGTTCAAGGCCAAACATATTTTTTTTTTTTAATTTTGATAGTGAATAACTTTTTCGAAGGAACAAAACCACAAAATAAAATATCGCACATATTAACCTCTGTAATCATAGTAATGAGAAAATTTAATTGAAATTGTTTGGTTTTAAAACTTTACAGTTTGCAGGTCCCTTAAATGTTAGAAAAATGACAAAAAGGACATTTTAAGACCCTCATAAACCAAAAAGAGATAGAAAAAAAAATTTTTGCTTATTTATTAATCAATTAATATACTACGCTACACACATTTCCATAAATGACCTGATATTTTTCATTTCAGACGTTTTTTCAAATATCTCAAAAAATACTTGACGAATCATTTTCCATCCTCAAGAGTGTGAATAACATTTTACACCTCATATATTTCGGTAAAAGTTTGCAGTGCTAAATCTGTTAATGAAGCTGCAGTGTTAAATCTGTTAATGTAGAATAGTTTTGATAATTAAGAGGGATCTGCCAATCTGGTAGCCCTATGGTCCATGTTGCATGCAAGCATGAAGTCCAACTTTTTATTTTGCTTTTACGATAACGTTTACAACAGATATTTTAACGTCTGTAACCATTTGAATTAAGTTTTTTCTTATTTCAACTTTTTCCCCGTATCTTCCATACTGAGCGTACCAAACAAAATGGAATTTACAGTTTTCACTCATGCTACAGTCAGCTCTAAATATATATACTTTTTTTATGGTCACTTGTTATATTTATATGTCATGTGATCTAATAATCAGAGAAAACATTAAATATTTTTAAGGATAAAAAGGTGCGATTTGGTTTGAATGAATCTAAAGAATCTTGAGTTTTTATGACAAATATAATAAATAAAAACATATATTGCTGTAAGGTTTATGATATTGGACAGAAGGCTGAAATGTGACAAATTACTTTAAAGTTACAAATAAGTTTATAATCATTCAGTCTGCTGTCCTTCTTTTATTGTTATACCAGGCACAAAAACGACTAAAGCATAAAACTTCTTTTACAGAATGGTAACTGTAGTTGGAAGATGTCATCTATCAATGATGAGAATGATGGCATGTTTTGTAAATTCTACCAGACTAGGTGTACACTTGTAAAGTTATTTTACCAGTGTCGTCATACTTGCAGCTTGAACTGTATAAAGACGAAACAAACAAGGAAGATTTAGGATCCTAAAATATAACAGTTTTGTTTAATTTTAGTATGGGAGGATATCGCTATCGATAATTTAAGTATTGAAAAATATTGCGTAAAATGACGTAATATGCGAAGTAAATGTTTGCCAAAATCACTAGCGACAACGAAATCAGTTTCTACTATATGATGTGCAGTTTTTTTTTGTATTGAAGTAGCTTCAATGGGAAACTAAACACCTTTCAGAATTCGCTTGTAAACTCCTATAATATGCATATTGCATGATAAAAGTCTTGCTATTTAAATAGATCATCCTAAAGAAACATTTTGATTAATCCCAGTAACCATACATTATTTAAATAATATTTTCAAATCCATCTGTAACACAAGAACTTCACTGAAGGCTAAAACTCCTTTAGGACTCGCAAATTTACTATAAATCATAATTCCATCTGTAACTTCTTCTACAATGCTCAATTCAACTGATAGTTATATTCAACCATTAATTCAATCAATGTAAACTTTGTAAACCATCAAAACTTCTGAAATTTCTACTAAAACTGTTATGAGCGCTCACACATTTTTAATTCTATGTATTGCAATATCTAAAAGTCATAACGTGGAAGATAGAATGATCTGAGAATGATCTAGAAATTAATGAGTCTGTAAATAATTGAATGAAACTCCCATTCTCCTAAAATGTATCTTCAAAACATGTTGGTGTACATTTTTAAAGATTCCAGTGCTAGGTCAAAAATTGGCACTACAGTAGCGGCAGAATACTAGGTTGAACCAAAACTTGGTATTACTGGAAACATACGATGGTGAAACGTTTTACCCTAATTTGTTATTTCTTGTTCAGAAATAGTACCAATTTATAATAAAATCATTCACCAGATTTTAACATCCTTGAACCTTTAACTACGAAACTTTTAGTTGCGTAAGCGTACGTATATACAGATTGATGGTCCATTCCGCATAAAAGTGTCTAGAGTGACGTTCTTCATTAAAAATTCTGCATGCATTGTGTATTAGGATTCAGTATGAGAAAGGCCACAGTCGCAAACTTGCATATAAAATAAAACCATTTAAATATTGTAGTTTTCTCTTTCATTTAAAAAGAAAAAAAAAAGATAAAAGACTTTTTGATTTGTGTTTCTAATTTAATTGGTGAAAATCCTTTTTATATTTTTCTCCTTATTCCTCAAAAAAAAAAAATAATAATAATAATAATAATAATAAATAAATAAATAAATAAATAAATAAAATAAATAAATAAATAAATAAATAAAATAAATAAATAAATAAATAAATAAATAAAATAAAATAATAATAATAATAATAATAATAATAATAATAATACTCTTTTATATTTTTTAATCGTCTTGTACTTATGCAGGTAAAAACAATTTTTTAAACCATTAAAAAAAAATAAAAATATAAATAACTAAATATATACATAAGTACCTTAGAAGAAAACCTTACATATTGTTAGTTCTATAATAAATTAAATGTTTCTTAAAATTGCCCTGTATACTGCTGTGGCACTGAAAAGTACTTCATCATATATCGATGAAACCAGCATTATTTACTTAGAATGACATTATTGTTTAGCTTAAGATTTCCCCAGAGAATAGTGTATGTAATGTATTTCATAAACATAGATCTCTTATCCAAAAGAAATTATTTGCAATGAATTACTAATAGTTAATATTTCATGTTTAAATCGCAATGTTAATATGTATATATATATATATATCGCTTATTTGTTTCAAAGTGGTAAATTACTTATCCTAATCCTTCATACTTTCATGAAGATTATCTTATCTTAATGACTCCAGAGATATATGTAAAGGAAATAAAGATTAATAAACAACAGACATAATTATAATCATTCATATTAAATTCTCATGACATTATCTTTGTTTTATTTTGTAGGAAATATAGCTTAATAATAAATAATTAATCTTAAATTTTTAATAATATTTATTTAATTTTAAATAATTTTTAATAAAACTGGTGTATTTCAAAAGCTTTGGTTCATTTTATGTTGTAGTAAATGATTAAATAACTATACATATATACAGGGTTCGTCAAAAATTCTACACCCCGTTCTATCTCGAAAATGCGTGAGAATTGTGAAAAAGGGAGAAACACCTGTTCAGTAGTTTTTAGGAGACCACTTTTGGTGAAATAAATAAATAAATAAATGCGCCTGGGGCGCAGGGGGGAGGTGGAAAGGTAGGACAACTTAAAAATTTCAAATGAGAAGGTATGTTTGTGATACATCCCTGGAAATGTTTCTTAAAGACTATTAATTTGATATAATTTTGTTCTTCGGTGATTATTAATGGAGAAACACGAGCATAAAAACCACATTTCAAAACTCTATGGAAGTTCAACAATTCCTCTTATCTCGGAACTCCGTCGGAATTTTGAAAAATGATGGAACATATGTTTAATGAATTCTAAGGTGACCTGTTTTGGTGAAAAAAAATTAAAACCTGGGGGGTGGTGTAGAGGGGCCACTAGGAAGGGTAACTTTAAAATTTCGAATTTAAAGGTGTATCTTGTCATACATTCCTGAAAATATATCTTGAAGATAATGATTTTGGTATAAATAGTTTTGTCCTGCGATTATTTTTGTAGGAGATATATGAGTTTTTCGAGTTTTGAAGTGTGGATTTTATACATATGTATTTCCTTTAATAATCATTGCAGGACAAAACTATTGATATCAAATTCATTGTCTTGAAGAGGCGTTTCCAGGTATGTATCACAAGACATAACTGCCCATTTGAAATTTAAAATTGCTCTCTCTGGCGGGTTCAGTGTCCCCCTTCGAGAACCAAAATACTTTCACCTAAAGAGGACCCTCTCGAATTCATTGAACATGTGTTTCACCTTTTTTCAAAAATCCGAAGCATTTCTGAGATAAATGTGGTGGGACTTTTGGCGAACCATAAATAAATGATTAAAGAAATTATATATACCATTTAAATAGATATATGTTTGCGGCACGTTAAAAATAAATTATATATGTCAATTTTATCTTCTGATAACTATAAGTCTGTTACATACAAATTGTGACAATAAGAATACTGCGCAATGTATTTCGCCAATTATATTAAATTTTAAATTAAAAATTCAATTATATTAGATAAAAAGAAGATTGTCAGCATACTAAATCCTAAAACTTATGTCCTTTTTACTTTCCGAACACTATAGTAAGGAAAGTATTGTAATCATGTCAAAAATCCGAATTTGAGAATTTCATTTTTCTATACGTTTCGAGGTCCCCTGAGTCCGTTTCGACTATTTTTACGATGATGTATGTATGCGTGTGTATGTATGTGTGTGTATGTCTGTAAGTGAACACGCTAGCATCTAAAAGCTTTGTTCGAATAAGCTGAAAGTTGGTACGTATATTGTAAGTCACCATAGTACGAAACTTATTGATTTTGGTGAATCTAGCACTTATAGTTTTTTTACAGGGACACCAGGAATAATTCTTTATCATTATGGCCTATGGGGCCGAGTTCTTAAAAGTGCGATAGCGTCTAAACGCTTTATTAATCTAAACAAAAAAAATTTACACATGTTATAGGTCACAGTTGCACGAACAGTATAGATTTTGGTGAATTTAGCACTAGAGTTTTTTTTACAGGGGCACAAAGAAAAATTCTTTATCATTGTGGCCTATGGGGCGAAATTTTTAAAAGTGTTATAGCGTCTAAACGCCTTATTAATCGGAGCATAAAATTTGTACACATGTTATAGGTCACAGTTTCACCAACTGTAAAGATTTTGGTGAATTTAGCACTTACAGTTTTTTACAGGGACACAAAGAAAAATGCTTTATCATTATGGCCTAAGGGACAAAATTTTTAAAAGTGCGATAGCATCTAAACGCCTTATTCAATTGAGCTGAAAATTTATATGAATATTATAAATCACTGTTGCACTGACTATAAGCATTTTGGGGAATCTAGCATTTATAGGTTTTTACAGGGACACAACGAAAAATTCTTTATCATTATGATCTATGGGCTCAAAGTTCAGTAGCGTTAAATAAAACATCGTGCAATACATGGAGAAAAATACTCAAACACTCTATTATGGTTTTCTCTCTTTTCTTTGTTTAACAAATCCTCTTTATTTACTTTATCGACAAAAATGTTAATTACTCAATGTTCGGAAAGTCGAGTGGAGTCACTCCAGATTTTTTCCTTTTCTGTAAGTTCATTCAAATTTTTTTAAAGATGGGATTTTCTAAATTTCTAGATTATATAGATACCAAGCTAAAAACACCTGAATTAAAAATTTGTGAGTTTTTAAATTCACTATTTTCCAGTAGTTCCGCTCAGAGTTTTCTAAGTTTATACAATTATTTATATCTCTACATCCTGATAAAATACACCATGGCCAAAAATGTAAGTTTTGAAACGAGCAACTTTTTTATTTTCTTCAGTTTAAATTTTACAACTTTTTTGCGTTTTTCTTCGCAATTGTTAGTAATCGCTTTATAATACTTTAACACAATATTTATAATATAATGTACTAAATGAAAATGTTATTTTTAGTACAGTAGTCCCCACGTATCCCGCTTATACGAATAAAGTTTGTTGGAACCAAAATCAGTCACATAGGATCAATGTTAAATTTCCCAACTTTAACAAATATTTTTTACATGCCGTACCCAGTTATTCGAGTAAAGTCTGCATAGATTATAGAAGAGCTTTGCAACATTTGGAGGATCTCGAATCTTTTGTTGACATTTAAAAGAAAATTAAACTTCTAACAACCATGCACTTTTCTAAAAAAGCAGGCACAGTGTGCTTTTAAAATTTAATAAAAAAGCACCCCAAAAATGGCGTTGTAAAAATTATTACTTACAAACTTTGAATAAACACCATAAAATGCAATAAACTCGCAACAATTGTTTCGGGTCGAAAAAACACACGACCCTTCATCAGGCGAATAAAGTAAGCACGAGTGCTGCAGTCAAAGCGGCAGCGTTGCCGCTTTGACTGCATGGTGTTTATGCTTTTATGGTGTTTATGCTTTTAAAAGTAATTGACATTTGTTTAAAAAAAGCGAAATTTGTAAAATTAGAAAATTTCGAATGTAAAATTCTGTATGACGAAACAGTAGTTTATGATTTTGAGGACAATGAAATTCGGGATTTTGAGAAATTTGAAACAATTTCGGACAGCTCAAATTCACTCAGACGGAGTTCGTGTAAATTTTGAAATTCGATGAAAATGAAAGGGAAGAAGACGACGAAGAAATGACTGTATCTTCCTCACAAGAAAAAGATGGTAATAAAAGGATGATGAGCCTATCGAATTACTACCATCTCTGAAAGAAGTAAATTAATCATATGCTGTAATTCAATGAAACTTTGAGGCTTGTGCCTCATAATGTCAGTGATATAACATCCTTATAAAATATATTATATCTATAGGACTTTTATAAATAAAAAAAAAAGAATTACGAAAATGTTCAACATCCGTAAAAAACAGTCAACCATTACAGAACTATTCAAGCCAAACAAATAATATAAATTTCATTTGCTAAATAAAGTATCTATAGATATGTATAAGATTTGTATTTTATATTTTTGTCTTCTTTATAATTTTTAATGATAGTATTATTTCCTTCTTATTATGCTACAACGTGTTACTCAACTACAGTGCAATAGGCTATTGAAGTATATTTGTTTCCCTAGATAGTCTAATACTCTGCTTAATCGAATTCAAGTTCTCGGAATCGTCACTATTCATTTTAACGGGGAACACTGTAATACATTTTGATTCTAACTCTTTTCACAAAAGAAATGGGCATGGTGTCCTTTACTTCCGGGGTACAGAAATATTCAATGAAATATAAAGACTTAGATTATGTTAGTGTAGGTATCAATGCATTTAATAATTTAAAAAAGGAAGAAAAAACTAGGGTACACCATAGTTATAATGATATTTTGGCTATAACTAAAAATATTTATAGTTCTTCTTACACTGAATAACATTTCTTTAACATTGAACGACACAATTAGTTTATTCTCGTTAATGGTTTCAGCTCATTAAACGTTAGTGGAGATTCATTATATTAGAAAAAGGGTTATTTTGAACTCACTTTCTCAAAACATTCCAAACTTCATAGCTCGATTTTTCTTTTTCTTTTTTTTTTAAATTCCCTATTTATTTACAATCTTCAATAACACGTATGAACACGAACGCAAAATCACGAGGTACGCATTGATTATTAACACTTTCCAAATGTACGTAATTGTTCTATTGTATAACTTTCAATTCTCTTTGCCTATGCAACCACACAACGGACAGACAGTAGTTCTTAAAGGCACACAGATAGACTAATTGAATTTCTAATCATTCTTAAACATTGTTAGAAAGTGTTAAAAGTGCTTAACACTGAAGAAAACATAGCCCTTGTCATCTAATTACAGTCCATAATGTATCTGAATATTTTAGTGTAGTCCTGTAAATCTGAAGGATAACAAAATCATATACTATACAAAAATATTATTTTAGCATATTAAAAATCAATGTAAAATTCTATATGATTTTTACAATAGAAAGTTCTTTAAATGTAATTTATAAAAATGTCTGTCTTAAAATGCAAAGCATTGGCATTTTTTCTAGGGTGTCCCTGTACACAAACCAGTTGCACAGGACCTATTAATGTCGTTTAAAATAGGGAACATTCCATAGTGACTTTAAAATAGCATATATAATTTTGTAAAAATTCAGAAAATATTTACGGGTACTGAGGCGGGCTGATGGGCAGAGAGAAAAATGGGCAGTTGGACGATAGATACTTAAATTGAAATCATATTCCCACTTAAAAAATATTAAAAAGTGTTAAATCGCTTAATGTAAACGAAAATGCAATTTCAGCAAATTTTAAATAAAAGCCTTCAATGTAAATGGATATTTTTGTGTGGCCCTATGAATCTAATGCTAATCATACTACATTCTGTACAAAGCATTCGTTTGTGCATATGAATAATAGATTCCAATTTTATTAAGATTTGTTCAAAGTAAAGTTATTAAAATTTGGTTTATAGAAATATCTCTCATAGAATGAATGCTTTGGAATACTTTTGGGTATCTTTGTACAAAAACCAGTGGTCGTATTTATTCCATTTTCTGTAATAAACATCCAATAGTGAACTTGAACAACATATTGCAATTTCATTGGAATTTGTATAAATTAAAGGAATTAAAATATGGTTTATAGAAATCTCTCTCCTTGTACACAATGCTTTGGAATGCTTTCGAGTGTCCCTGTACACAAGCTAGAGGAGATATTCACTCCATTTTCCATAAGGAACATCCAATAGTGAACTGCAATAACATATATCAGTTTCAAGAATTCTTCTTCTTCTTTTTCTTTTTTTTTTTTTTTTTTAAACTGAAGATGATAAAATGTTTTAGAAATTGAAAAGTGTTAGATCCATACATCTATAGTTGTATTTTGTACAAAATTTAAGACCTGTTCAAAATTATTATTATTTATTTTTCAGTAGTAGGCATAGAAGTTTTTTTTTTTTTTTTTAAGTTGATCTTTTACTCTCCAAAAGTAGTTTATAAACTTTCCTTTCACTCATCCATTGTCCAAAAGTTCTAAAAAAGCCTGTTGCGTTTATCCTTTATCTTTTTTTTTTTTTTTTTTTTTAATCATGTAAAAGTATGCATCGATTTTGTAAATCTGAATTACTTTAAGATTTTGAGAAATTTCGAATATCTTCGCAAAAAATTTAATTTCTAATTTACGAAATACATACTTTAAGCAATATTTGAAATCTGGAGTGACTCCAATCAGCTTTCGAAATACGTAATTCTTAATAGTTGTTTAGATAACAATTATTTATAGAAGTCAGTAAATAAACAAAAGGGAAAATTATAGTAGGATATTTGCGTACTTTTCCGAAATTGTACGTCATACAATGGACAGTTACGCTTCCAAAACTATTTGTGCATCCTTCTTAAAAAAATAATAATAATAATAATAATAAATAAATAAATAAAAATGTAGAAATGCAAAGATTAATAAGTTTTTTTTTAATTTTTAACAATTTAAAATTGGTAATGCAAACTTTAATTTCCTTGAGTTCAGAGACTGCAATGTATAATAATTCTACGTTAAATCACTGTAAAAAAAAACTCTGCTTAATGTAAATATAGATATTTATTATGATGATCATCAATAACATGATTACCAAATAATAACAGGAGACTTGACGTTGGAATATTACAACCCGAATAAACTACTGCGTCAGAAACACCAAAGAAAAATATTTGAGATGCATACAGCTGTTTCGGTAGCCTTAAACGTACCGTCTTCAGTGCAAAATGAATTTTTAAAAATGCAAAATGATTCTTTTTGCACTGAAGACGGTACGCTTAAGACTACCGAAACATCTATATGCATCTGAAATATTTTTCTTTGGTGTTTCTGACGCAGTAGTTTATTCGGGTTTTAACATGATTACCATTTTGTATTTTAATCTAATACAGAGTCTAGACTCCAGAGTAATTAAAAACTTTGGGTCCATAGGCCGTAATGATAAAGAATTTTTCTTCGTGTCCTATAAAATAAGCATAAGTCCTACACTCATAAAAATCTCTACAAAAACATGCCTACCAACAAACTACCAACGTTTGTCTCAACAACCACTTATGTCCTCTTTATGATAACCTATACTCAAAATTTTTCATGGTTACGATATTTTCTTTACATAACATATGTTCGGAAAGTAAAATTGTAAATTTATTTATAACTTTCTTTTGGGAGAAAGTTATCTTCCTAAAGAAATTTACTACTTAAACATAAGTGTATATATATATATATATATATATATATATATATATATATATATATATATATATATCGTAGCAGTAATTGCTACCATTAATCATGCTTATAATTTAAATATTTTTTCATTCTTCTTCTTATTATCAACATTATTAAAATAAATAAATAAATGAACCTTTTTTCTTGAGATAAAAATTAATATCGAAATTTGAAATTGCACTTTTTTTTTTAATTAGAAATATATATATACTTTTTTTTTATTATTATTGAAGAGTAATTTATTATAATTTCCTACAATGCTTAAAAAAAAAAAAAAAAAAAAAAAAAAAAAAAAAAAAAAAAAACAGATAATTATGACAAACGGTTTTCAGAATTGTTTTGTATAAAACATTTTCTTTTACGTTGATAATAATGCAAGGATTAAAATTGTTATTATGAATTCTAAGATTTATTGTAATTAATGTTTCTCTTTTCGATGGCGAGTGGAATAAATACATGATACACATTCTTTTTCTTTTTTTTTTTTTCTTTACTTAAAAATTTGCATTCTTTTTATTTATTTTTATTAAACATTTTAAAAATACTTCATTACTAATTTGAGTTAAATTAAATATTATATTTTAAAACTTATTCTAATCAAAACAGAACCCCCTTTTTCGCTTTTAAACATTCCTTTAGAATATGTGTGTTCGGGCTAAGGAAAGCAGTCTACACCAGGTAGCTTTGTGGCCTCTTTCTAAGGGCCATCTGGCATTTACGTAAGTTTAGGAGAAAGCAACGGAAAACTCCGAAATGCTAGGTCGGAGACCGTGACCTAGGATCGAACGCGGCACTTTCCATCTACCAGCTTTGAGCGCTGAACTGCAGGGCTACCATTGGGACCATTTCTATAAAGATAAATATACAGGGTGTTTATAAAGTCCCGGACCCATTTTGATGTTTAATAACTCATACAATAATGAAGATATAAACAGACTTATGGCATTTATTGATGGAATAACTCATATATTTTCTTTTCAGGTTTGAATATCATTACTTTTGTAAATATCGTCTGCGAGTGTAGTTAATTTCAGATAATTTCATTTTCCAGTCTAAATATCTGTACTTTTCTAAATATCGTCTGCTTATTAATTGCATTTTTCTCTCTTTTGTTTTTGACAACTATTGCAATGTTATGTTTACCAGCCTCTGTGGATGCCAACATGCTTGCCGCTACCTGGCGTGAAATTGACTATCGACTTGATATTCTCCGTGCGACGAAGGAGGCACACGTGGAAGTTCATTGACAAGGGTCATGAAACTTTTTGAGTCTATCTAACCATTTATGTTATTAATTTTAATCTATCTTTATTATTTTATGAGTTATTAAACATCAAAATGGGTCCGGGACTTTATAAACACCCTGTATATTAAATATTCACTTATGTAAAAATAACTATCGTAATTTTACTGTGAAAAAAGGGTATATTTTCCATTCTAAGGACTTTTATCGTAAGGTATTTAAAAATATAAAATAAAGATACAAACAAATTTAATTTTGTATAACTTTATTTGTGAGATTATCCTGTCTAATTTAGAAATGTATCCTGTTTAATTTATTAATTAAAAAACTCTGTTATTGCAAAAAATATCTGATATGAACAATCATTGAAAGTCTGTTGTTAATTGGCACGACAAGCGACATTTAATAGAAACCTAATATGGCACTTAATAGGGGCTCCATGTGACACTTAATAGAAACCTCAAACGGAACACAAACCACACCTTTAATGTTAGAATCGCGTTAAGCGGAAATAAATATGCTCAAAAGTTATATAATATAGAAATATTCTGATTTGAAAACAAAAAAAAAGTTATTCACGATTAATTGGAATATACTGTGAACAAAATTAATGAATTTGATAGACTAACACAGTTAGGACCTCGAGGCACCCATCCCAGGAGCCCACGAAAAATGTTGTTAGGTTTTCACTTTAATTACTCACTCATATGATAGCTAATATTATTGGCTCTTTCACACTATTTAACATTTAAAAACATATATAAAATTTGCAAGAAATTATTTTAAAAATTCTCTTAGTTATTCCAACTAATCTATCTTAATTATATCTGAAAAGTAAAATTAATTGCTTAAAACCCCATTACATTTATTTAATGAGTAGCGCTTTACCCATTTCGCTGATCACTATATTTAAAGGAATTGAAAACAGAATCACTCGCTTTTATTAATAAACAAAAAATAAAATGAAAATGCATTGAAATTACTCAAAAGCTCTCTCTGGGCCCAATGCCTTTGGCAGCATCTTCCTCACCCACGAAATCTCTGGTAAGTGTTACTATTGCCTGCGACCCGTAGCTTCAAATTGGGTACTTACCGGATGACTGTTTCGAAACGAAAAGTATGGAAAAAATAAGGTATTCTTTTATTATTTGAATTCCAATTACATATAAACAAAACTATACGTACTATACATAATATTTAATTTCACGCTATTTCAAATATTTTATTTGATTTACCCAGTCGACTATAAATGACAGCAGTTTCACGTCATATCTGGGTCATTGCCAACACAAGGAGAAGAAACCATGTCCCTTAGCCCTAAAAAATATAAAATATTTTCAATCAGAAAAAAATTTACAGCTAGGCTATTTCTTACGATTTCCTCTAGTTCAATATTATTATAAAAGTTTTTAATGTTATTTATTTTTTTAGAACTCTATCGATAAAACCTGGCATATCCACTCCGTGGACGGTCCCCAAAGGAAGTCTGCAGAATATAGCATTATTTACAAGCTTAGTATTACTGTTTTTTAATTACATTTTGATTTAAGCTGGACATAATTATCCTTCAAAATATATTTAATAAATTTTAGAGTTATAAAAGGAATCTTGTTTTTTTAATTAAATTATAACAAATGTCCCTAATGAAATGCATCCACTCCGTGGACAACTATTTAATTTCTCATTAAGTTCAGTAGATGGCACTGCCTCTCACCAGTGCTAGAAATCCTTCAGTAAAAAGGATTTCTACCAGTGCATAACTGAGAAGAAAGAGGGGGAAGCCATCTTTGTTTTCACCTACAGTTGCTGAACTCAATGCTTTATTTCGTTCTGTTAAAATAGATTTCATCTGTGATACCTCTATTTGGCTATCTCATCAGTCCACTCCGTGATCAGAAGTATACTGGTAATTATAAGGATTATTTATTATCTAATTATTATTATAATTAATGATTATAAGGCTTAATTCGACACTAAAGTTAAATTGTTCCTGACACTGTTGCTTTGTTGCTTAAAATTCACAATCAGACATTTTGTCTACTCCGTGGACTTCCACTCCGTAGACATCATTTGATCACGTAATGGACACTTCTTTTCACGGAGTGGATACTTTCAAAATAATTCTTAAAAATAGATATACTTGAAAAATAATTTAAATATATTTGATAAACAATTTTTATTTTATTTTTATTTTTTGTTAGCTTACTGATTGCTTAAGGTGCAATGAAAATATAGTTTCCCCTCTAACTTTTATATTTTCATTCGTGATTTTCTAAAAATGTCATTTCAACTTCTTTAAAACAATATTTGCTATTTTTTACTGAACTGTTAAGCATTTCTCTTCATAGTTTAAATGTAAGAACAGAATTCGTATAATATAAATTTAAGAACAGTTTTATGAGTGTTGTTTACAGAGTAATGCAAAAGGTATGATGTATACTATATGTCTTTTTTTTTTTTTTTTTTTTTTTTTTTTAAGCTTTAAAGGTAAAATGTAGAAAAGGTGACGTAACACTTTAGAAAATAATTGCAAAAATATAATTAAATTTAGTTTCAGAAGAAAACAAAATAAAAAATATTTTTGTTTTACAGCAAAATTAAAATTGTTTTGTAATTTTATTGATTGAATAACTTTTTGTATAAAAACAATACTTAAAATATATATTTATTTTCTTTGCAGAAATTTATTATGCCTTTCAAGAAACATAGAAATTCATATGTAACCCAATGCAGGACAAACAAATGTGCACAAACCTTAGCTCAAACTCAGTCAAAAAGAAAATTAGGTGCAGTTGAAAATCAAAAAGATAAGAAAAATAACAAGAAAAATAAACTTTCCAGCCAAAATACAGAAAAACGTAAAAAAGAAAAAAAAATATGCAGAGAGCAAGAGAAAGACTAATGCTCCTATTACACACAACAAGTTTTCGCTACAACTTTTGAGACAATTGTTAATATGGCTCAAATCACGTCAATGCCCAGTGTAATAGAAATTAGGAATACGAACAATTTTTTCTTTTGGCTAGTCAGACTGTGATAAACCAGTGAGAAGAAAGCTCCTTATGTGCCGAGAAAAGACAGCGCCGGTGGGAATTCATTCACCGTTGTTCTCTTCGCTCTCCCATGTCGTTCCCGTTAAAACAGCGATAAATAGGTATGCCTTGAGATTTACTGTACACTGCGTAAACAAGCTTTTTGAACAATTTTTGATTCAACTGTTGTAACCTTCTTTCGGTTTACAGCTTCCAAAAATTGGAGCGAAAATTGGACGAAATGAAAGTCGCGTGAAACATCTTTGTGTATAATAGGAGAATAAGAAATGATCCTGCAAGACATGAAGAAGGAAAAGCTAAAGAAAGATAAATATATCACAGAAGGAAGAATACTGTGGTTGAAATGTCTGAACGGATGAAAAGAAGTGTTAAGAAAAAATGGAAGAACCAAAACAGAAATCAAAGGGATAGATTGAAGAAACAGCATAATCTTTGAAGAACATCTTTGAAGAACGCCTCCTGAGACACCTCGTTCAGCAGCCATAAACATCACACTACCACAAATTAATCCATATCTGACAACAAGACCATCTGTAACATCATCTAGCAGATTAGAAAGTGGAAGAAAAAGGTCGAAAAAGAACAGTGAAATGCTTCGTGAAGAAAACAAAAAATTGGTTAAGAAGCTTGAAAAATAAAACAATAGTACTACTGATTCCGAATAACCCAAGAGAAAAATGAAAAAAAAAATTATCACAGAAGCAAATTCAAAAGAAATTGAAAAGTGTATTATTTTCGGCGAGGTTATAAAAGAGCCAATAAAAGAAAGTTTTAAAGGCGGAAAATCAAAGAAGAAACTTAAAGAAATCTTCCAAGTTTTAACAGGAAAAACGGCAAGTATCTTCAACATATCAGATCAATCACATAAAAAAAAAAAGAAAAAAAGAAAAATGAAAGAATATACGGAACTAACAATTATTTTCATTTTTCAAAAGAACTAAAGTAAAAATATTTGTTGATTATTTTCTAAAATACAAGTAAAACAATATGGATGAAAAGATACAGCTGCAACATAACTTTCAGGTTTGGATATCTATAAGGGTCCACTCCGTGGTCAGTGATGTCCGCTCCGTTGAAACATTAATTTTGAAATTAATTAATTACCAACCAAAAAATAGCTAACGAGATACCTCATCAAGTAAATTAGATTCATAGTTGTCAAAAAGGAATTAAGGAATTTTTTTGGAATTATTCTTATATTTTCAAATTAGTCTTCATTTTCTGCCTCTTAGATTGGCAATCACTACAATATGCTATAAGTGCTGAGTCTACCGTATGATACAATTAATTTTTTGTAGTTATATATAATTTCTTATTTAAATATTTTATGATTTGTTAATCGAAGTTGGTATATAGAAAATAAATAAAGTAATTTGTAAACCTGGTCAAGGTACAGCTTTATTAAAGCTCTCCTTGGAGATTTTTGATTTTTTGTGGCCATTTTGGATTCTTCTATAAAATGGTGTAGTGAGACAAAAATAGATAATTGATGCGATTATTGTTTCTGTTTCTTTTTCACTTTCTTTTCAAATATTTTATAATTAATAATATTTTTTCTATAAAATGACGTAGTGAGACAATGACAGATAATTTATGCAATTATTGTTTCTGTTTCTTTCTTCCTTTTTTTTTTTTTTTTTTTTTTTTTCTACTGTCTTTTTTTTTTTTTTTTTTTTTTTTTCCCGAAAGTAGAGTGTTTGGCGAAAAATATTCATCTATTCAGCCTAAAAAAAAAAAAAAAACACGATTATCTATAAGTACATTATTATTATTAAATTTTTAATGTTATAATGACGTCATTTTTGTCGAACGCATAAGTAAATTTAATTTTTGATTTTTTTTTTTTTTTTTTTTTCGATTTGTATGAAAATCATAGAAATAGTAATTTATATAGATTTATCATCCCCATGTTACCGATCAAAGATTTTTAATACTGAAATTAATCGTTGGCATCAGCCATGATCGAGTATTGAAACTCGGCAGTAGGAAAAGAATAGAATGTTGATGAATTTTGAAAATGCTGAAATCATGCGTGGCTTTTAATTTTTCTTATTAAATATATGAAAGGAAATATGATACGTTTTTTTCGGGAAGTTATATTTCACAAATTCCATATGTTATGTTACAATTCCCTTGTAATGATCGTCTGTCCCCGAGTGAAAAGGAATCACATTTTCTCCCGCGATGATCAATCTATTCCTTATAAGGAAAGGGCACGTGACGTCACTCGCAGTCAAATTATGGGTAAAGTGGCAAAACACTGGTATTTCCACCAATCTTGGTCGAGAGTGGCAAAGATTGATTGACGGAGCGTTTATTTGTAAACATGCCCTTTCCTTATTACTATAGCTATGGTAAAAGTAAATTTCTTTTTATGTTAAAAAAAAAAAATAACTTGTACACTTTTTTGGCAAAAATTAAATTATTGCGCTTTGAGATGCATTAGAAGATTAAAATGAAATTTCATGGAAATTTATTTAGCTCTGCTGCGAACAACTGATTTCCTAAAATGTGCCAGCTACACACACACACGCAACTTATATATATATATATATATATATACACTGAGCGAAAAAAAAAAAAAAAGCCGCACTGCAGAAAAAATGACTTATACATTTTTTATTTGTAATAACTTTAAAATTAATGTTTGAAACAAATAAAACTGTCTTGTTTGCATAATACCAATGTGATGAAATGATACCTGTGTACATTTTCGATTATATAATTCGCTTTATTGTACTTTTGGAAGTACTTTTTAAAAATCTGTATAAAACGTTCTTTTTGAACATAATGCAATAACCATACACTTTGTATTCTATTACGACTTATTATATGAAATAAACAAGTTATATTTTAATATATGAAATAAAACTATTTAATTGTTAGATCTAAGCAATTTTTTGTTGAAAATATGTATTCTGCATTCAGTTAATTCCACCTTTATATGGATTTACTGCTTTAATGCGCAATGGCATAGTTGTATACAGTGTTTTAATATAAATATCAGAAATTTCAATGTGCCAAATATCACAAATAATTTTTTTTTAGTTCTGGCAGAGTTATAGGCTGCAAATTTCGAATCCTTTCCCCTCTCCCCCTTTTTTTATAGACGAAACATTTTCAAGCGGATCGCGATTAGGATTATTTCCATGTCTGGTAAAGAAGAAATTCTACTATATCTTTTATGGGGTTTAACTTAAAGTGAAAAAGATATCATTATTTACAGAATAATAGGTTCTTATGGGAATGGATAGGAAATTTGGACAATTTGAAGTGAATAAACTTACCAGAGACGTATTAAGGTACATTTTCATCGTGAAATGCTGTTTACGGAAATGCCTAAGATGCCTCCAAAATAGTCGTTCAGGCACCACTTTTATGAAGATTGTGTTTTATTTCGAGTTAATTGATCTCTTGAGCATAAAAATTTGCCCAACTGTTATGCACCTCCGTACCATAATGTACGGAGAATGCGTCACTGTCTTAAAAGTGCGATTTTCATTAAGTCAGTCATATGTTCGTTGTCAGATCTGATTGTTTTCGTTAGCTCGAAATAAATTAAACTTGACTCATCAAAGAGAACCAGTTCAGCCCAATAATTAATTAATTATTTTTTTATTTTTTTAGTCATCTGAGGTCTTGCTTTCCTAATTCTATTCACTAAGAATGGAACTTTTTCAAATTTTCTCTCGTTTAAACCTGCTTTGTTTAAGAGTTGATGTACTGTAGTTAAAGAAATTATGCTGCTAAACACTTTTTCTGAATCTCTTTTATGTTCTAAATGTAATACAAACCGATTTTATAAGCAATGGATTTTTAACTTACGATCATCTTGCTTGGATGAGCAACATAGCCGCCTAAAACAAAATTTCCAGTAACAATAAACGGCCAAAAACTTTTATACCTTGTTAAAATAAAAACCCTTTTATTAATATTTCTTTAACATTTAATTATTTTTCCATCTCACGTATTAAAATATTTTTTGATTTTCATTCAAAAAATAATACTTTTTGTGGCATCGTTAACTGCCTTATTCTTACCCTTTTTGAAAAAATTTCAAAAATTACAATTTTCATGACAATTGCATTTTGTTTTTAACACTGGACTCAAAGCTAAATTGTATGTGGATGATAACATAATAATATCTGTTCGAAAATTTGCTTTTTAAACGATAAAATTGGCGGTTGTAGAAGGCGAAAAGGAAAATATCCAAGTGCGGCTTTTTTTTTTTTTTTTTTTTTTTTTTTTTTTTGTCGCTTAGTGTATATGAAATAAATCATATCACAAGAAAAAGAAACGCCTTTCAAGCTATCAATTTTACCGTTCGAGTTTAATTTTTTATATATGTATGTATTTATATATTTATATATGTATGTATATATGTTGTATTTATACATGTATTTTATATATGTATGTATGTATTTTTCATGCAAAAATATAAAATGAAAAGAAATGAAAAATAGAATAAAAGGAAAGGAAAGTACGCGTAAAAATTTGTTTCCTAGTGGAATCAGCTAGATTTTTTTAATACTTCATTTCTTCACGGGCTTTATGCGGCTTTTAATTAACACATTGAAAGTTCGAGCTAACAAATTTATTTTATCAAAATTAATACAGTCTATAGCATTGATGGTGAAGCTTTTGATTAATATATATTTTTTTAAAATAGGTTCAGAATTTCCAGAAATTACCCTCAACATACAAAAAAAAACTTTACAAATTAATAGAAGTATCAAAAATTGTTATAAATTTAAAATAGATACAAATGACTTTGTTAACATATATACAAAAAAACATGTTTATTGATATTTGGCTTATCTTAATTAATAGGAAAAAATGCACCAGCAGATAATTTATAATTATGCAATAAATTTGGCAAGTTTACATAAATTTCTAGAATTAAAAATGCTTCAAAACGTATTTAAGAATAATAAATTTTAATTGCCTAAACATCTAAACATTATTGTAAAGTACGTATATAACCATAAGAAAATGTATTATGAGAAAATCATATTCTTTGCACAAGAGGCACTGTCATAAATATAAGAAGAAAAAAACAGAGAAAGTAATCACTATCCTCTCCATAAACGTCTCTATAACTTTTTCTATACATTTATATTCGTACAATACTGATTTGCTTCATTTTCATAGATACGATCTCATTCAATCGATAGTTGTATGTTTTTGTTAACAGTTTCTCTCATTTATAGGTACAATAGTCTACAACGGAATAAAAATGCATTTAGTTATACTTTATAAACTTATAATAAATGCTTTTTATTTAAATTTAAGTTATGATATATTTGGTTTGTGGAGATTATTTATTTTTTCCTTATTTGATGACATTATCATTTATATCTCAGATGAAACAATAATAAAATAATTGTTATTAATGAAGAAGATTTAAACGTATTACATATTTTGCTGGAATATTACTTTTTAGTTCCCCATCATACTATAGGTATGGGGAACTTAGGTAATCGTGAAAATTTTCGACCTCGGTATTTTGACTTTTTTACACGTTTTAAGGTGTGAGGAATCCGAAAATATCAAAATGGGTATTGTGTCCGTCTGTAGGGTATCTGTTAGTATGTTAGTGTGTTAGTCCGTTAGTGTGTTAGTTTTTTAGTGTGTTAATTCATTAGTGTGTTAGTTTCTTAGTCTGTGTACACGATATCTCACGAACAAATGATCGCAGAAATGTTGCAAAATCTTTAAAATATCATTTATGACACGGGAAAGCACCCTATTCATTTGCAACATTCTAAATAAAAAATCTTCAGAAGTTTTTCGTAATTTGCGATTTTATCAACATCGGAGAATACGCAAAATTTCACTTAAACATAAATGAAAAGAAATATTTTTATTGTAAATATGTAAGAACAGCTTTTAAATATCACTTTAATGTCGGGATGAACATAATTAACTATAATTATGCTACTGTAAGAATGTCGTAAATTATTGAAATTTACGAGTTTTATAACATGGCAGAATAGAGGAAAAGTTTGCATAAATGTCCTTTTTGAGGGATATTTTCATCGTAAACATGTCAGGTAACTTTTAAAATATTATATAGTAAGATACTAGCATACACATCCTTGATTACGAATTTTTTAATTTAAAAATTTCGTATGTTATTTGGAATTTAGGATTTACTTAACATGGCAGAATAGGGTAAAATTGAGCATAAATGTCCATTTTGAGGATCAGAAATATATCAGACAACTTCAAAATAACATTTATGATACTTGTTTGAAGATCATTGACTACGAATATCCTAATAGGAAAATTTCGTGAGTTATTCGAAATATCAGATTTTATAAACATACCAAAATTTGGCGATAGGCCATATAAATATGCATTTTGGGGCAATTTTATGCCATATAAATATGTAATTAATACTGTTTTGTTAAATAAATCCTTGTCAAATCATGTTCTTAGATTGACTAAGAACATGACTCGACGCGGATTTATTTAACATAGCAGAATTAAGCGTACTTTTTTTTACATAGGAATTATTGCTAGCGCTCGAATAATTTAGCTGCCAACTGTATGTCCTGTACTAGAAATGTATGAGGATATACATATTAAGGGAACTGAGAAGAGTCCACCTATGCTAACTATTTTTCTTTCATAAAAAAAAATATAAATGAGTTTTTTTTGTGGATTTAGAATATATTACATGCAGAAGCAAAAACACAGCAATGCCATACATATAGAAGCAAAAATATGATAAAGATTATAATTTTACATTAAATTATTAAATAATTATTTACATAGAAGAAAATTAAATTAATGACTTAAAATTTTATTGAGTATATTATAGATAAATTCCAAAATATTTTAAAACTGAGCATTTAAGTATTTTTTTTTTACTGTAAGAATGTCGTAAATTATTGAAATTTACGAGTTTTATAACATGGCAGAATAGAGGAAAATTTTGCATAAATGTCCTTTTTGAGGGATATTTTCATCGTAAACATGTCAGGTAACTTTTAAAATATTATATAGTAAGATACTAGCATACACATCCTTGATTACGAATTTTTTAATTTAAAAATTTCGTATGTTATTTGGAATTTAGGATTTACTTAACATGGCAGAATAGGGTAAAATTGAGCATAAATGTCCATTTTGAGGATCAGAAATATATCAGACAACTTCAAAATAACATTTATGATACTTGTTTGAAGATCATTGACTACGAATATCCTAATAGGAAAATTTCGTGAGTTATTCGAAATATCAGATTTTATAAACATACCAAAATTTGGCGATAGGCCATATAAATATGCATTTTGGGGCAATTTTATGCCATATAAATATGTAATTAATACTGTTTTGTTAAATAAATCCTTGTCAAATCATGTTCTTAGATTGACTAAGAACATGACTCGACGCGGATTTATTTAACATAGCAGAATTAAGCGTACTTTTTTTTACATAGGAATTATTGCTAGCGCTCGAATAATTTAGCTGCCAACTGTATGTCCTGTACTAGAAATGTATGAGGATATACATATTAAGGGAACTGAGAAGAGTCCACCTATGCTAACTATTTTTCTTTCATAAAAAAAAAAATATAAATGAGTTTTTTTTTGTGGATTTAGAATATATTACATGCAGAAGCAAAAACACAGCAATGCCATACATATAGAAGCAAAAATATGATAAAGATTATAATTTTACATTAAATTATTAAATAATTATTTACATAGAAGAAAATTAAATTAATGACTTAAAATTTTATTGAGTATATTATAGATAAATTCCAAAATATTTTAAAACTGAGCATTTAAGTATTTTTTTTTTATTTAATATTTTTTTTAAATTTAGATTATTAATATACTTGGTAAACAAAAGTAATAACAAAATTAATCATAAATTTAAATATATATTTAAATAAACCTTAAGTACCTTCTGTAATTGGGCAAATTAAAATAAATTTTCACATAATCTTCCTGAAGTGACACCTTCCCGGTGAACTCTTCTCAAACTAAAAACATACATTGTAATACAGTTTGTTGTTAAAGTTTAAGAAAAATCATCTTATCGTTGTTCACACTATTACTAAATTGCTTGTATATTGAAACAGAACTTTTAAACTTACATAAACTGTACAACATGAAATTGCAGTTTTTAGGATGATAATTTAAGCACTCTAATTTATGTCAAATTTCATTTTAACATCTACTTTAATATTTATTGGTTCATAAATTTGCTATTCCTAGTGTTACAGTTACAGCATGTAGGACTATTTTGTTATGCACACTGAGCTGAAGAACAACTTGTTCTTCAGCTCAGTGGTTATATGCATAAGCTAAATATTCCAAACGTATTTCGCATATTTTAAAACCTTTAAATCTATCAAAGCTCAGTTATGATTGCGGAATAATAGAAAAATTGTTGAGTGAGTTTTATTTTCTTATGAAAATAGAAAAAAGAAGAAGTTCATATATAATTAATATATTTATTTATTTACTTAAGCTTGAGTGAACAGCTTTAATCTCATTAATAAATATATTTCATCACTAAAGCGCCTTTGCAAATCGTAAATATAAAATTAATTTTTATGTATATAAAAAAAAAAAAAAATACTTCCAAATTCTAGTTTTCTAAAGTTTTAAAATGTTAAGTTTTTTTGAAAAAATCCAGAAACACAGTTTGTTAACACAATCTTTTAGTGATAAAATAAACAGAAAACAATCATTATAATGGAGGCTTCATCTCGAAAGTCTCTTTAGAAACTTGGTAGCTTTAATGAAATTTGCCCATCTGCCTTTTTTATTAATAACATTATTTTTAAAATGCTGATAACATTTTTGGATTTCTGCCCAAGATATCCCATGAAGTTTTGTGAGATTACTGCTGAGAATACTCGACATGTTTTATTTTATTTATATGTTTATACCATTATACTTACTCTGTTTAGAAATCATCTATACAAAAAAGTAAAACAAAGAAAATTGTTTTCATAAAATTTGTGTGAATTTAAATAATTACTCAATTATTATAATTAATTTTGAGATTTTAAAATGAACAAGAATAACATTTCCTTATTTACATTAGGTTGTGTGCTACAAATGAAAATACATCACATGCAGTTCATTTTAAAATAATAATACATAACTAGACAAAAACAAACCACTTTATTTATTAGTTAAATTATTGTATTTCTTTAATAAGTATTTCCGTAAAAGGATTAGTCTGAGCGATTTTGCTGAGAACATTGGTTTACCAATAACTTGAAATGATGTTCTAATTTATTTGATATATAAAATTCGCAATATTAATTATGGTATATCTATATTTTCGACAGAGTCATAAAAATGACGGATGTCATAATTCATACAGAAATATTTATAAATACAAAATAAATTAATATTTAACTACATAAAACACAGAATCAAACATTTATTGATATTCTTATTACCACGAAAATATAAATTTGTGTTGTCCTGGATAATTGCATGAACAATAAGAAAATACTGATAAATCAAATAACAGCAGTCATAAGAACTGAAATTCAATCTTTAAACAATTAATTAAGAGTGCATTTCAAATTGTTTATAACAAACTTTTTTAAAATCTTCAAATACAGAATAAACACTGCATTTTTCTGTATCTGAATTTAATTGAAATTTATTTTACTGCATTTAAGTGTAAGAATGTGGGAAAAAAAGTTTGCTACATAAATTCCGTTGATCTACAGAAACCTTCAGTTTGTGAAAATGACATTACAATATTGAATGACGTCACAATATTGAAAAAAAAAAAAAACAGTTCCAATTCCAAACACAAATATCTCTGTTCTAAAGTAACGTTTGCCGTTATAAATTGATAGGAGTGTATATCCTTGTCTCCTTTAACTACACTGTAAAAAATAACTGTTACCAGCTGCAAGAAACTCACTGTGATTGGAGAAAATAATTATTTTATCCAATCACAGAGAGTTTCTTGCAGCTGGTAATAATTATTTTTTTACAGTGTACCTGTAAAGTTTCGTTACGATCGGCGTGTCACAGTTCGTGAATGTACCTTGTCAGAAATAGGACATTTTATTTACATACGTATCTCGTTTTAAAAAATCTAAGAAATACAATTTTTTTTAAATATTTTTTTTAACACGGCTGTTTAATGTACATCGTAATATGCGCCAAAAATAATTACTGTGAATAATAGATAATTGTAATAAATAGATAATTATCTATTACAGTAATATTTATCTCTCATATAATTATCCTAAAATTTATGATAGTGAAAGAAGTTTAATTATAGAGGTGGTTGTGGGACGCAGATTTTTCGTTTTGTCATTGGTTCTAATGAAACTATTAACTTTTAAACAGATGGCATTTCTTCGTTCTCAGTGTTGTAATAGGTCATGTAATATTGTTTTATCAAATGCTCGTCATTGAATATTTTTCTGATACTATACACTGCAGTCCATAATTATACAGAATATATATAAAGAAGAAAAATATTAACAATGCTATATATTTCCCAACAATAGAGAGAATTGAATTGAGATAGGTGAATACATATGCACTAACTACCAACAGGTATTTGGACACTTTCAAATTTAGAGATTTTGTAAAATTCTGGAAAATTGTTTTAGGAATTATCTTGAAATTTTGGGAGTATAAAGATCATGTTATACCTCATATACTCATATTTATGCAAAAAATCTGTCCCGAAGAGGAAAACGTGACAAGTAAAATATTGAATAAAAATCAAAATGTTTTAGATCACAGTGGAAAATTTAAAGCATGAAATGCGTTTTGGCAGATTATGACACTAATTCTAATTATCTGTAAGCATTTTTATGGGGCTACCACATACATTTATTGACATATAACGGTTTCTTCAAAAAGTTTCCCAGAAAATTGCCACTTGTTGAACTATAACACGTACGGTATTAGACCCAGAGCAAAGAGAGTTTTAGAAAACTTAGCAAACTATATTAGACACAGCATACTGAAATCAAAATACAAAAGTATTAAATATCTTAAGAAATATGAGCATGTTTACTAAATAATTTTCATCTACGCATGCTCAAGATTAAAAAAAAAATTCATTTGTCAAACATAATAGCCAAAATTAATGATAAACCTATATGAAAGTGTCTAACAACTATCGTTTAAATTAAATATATATATATATATATGAGAAATAGAATGGACAGAATTTCTCAAAACAACAGATAAAGTAAAAGAGGTTTACCTCATATTTTTATTTTGATTCAACCAATGCTCTATGGTAATACAGTGTCAGCTGATTAAAAATTAATATTGATAAAACCCCCTATACTATTTTTCTTTCGAGTGGAACTGAAATTCTGATCATTCTATCTCCCATAACTCTTGAATTTATACGGTATTTATTTGGGGTTTTCATATAAGTAGCTCCCTAATTTCGACTATTAAATTATGCAAATGGAATTTTTTAAAAGCTTACGCATGCATAGTTACAAAGTAATTAGTAAAAATGCTCATATTTCGTAACATTTTTGCATTTTGATTGCAGTATGATGTGTTGTCTAACGTAGCGCGCAAAGTTTCCAAAAAGTGGCTTTGCACTAGGTTTAATACCCTACATGTTATAATAAAAAAAAGGAAGTTTTTCTTTAATTTTTTTTAAATAAACCGTTATATTTCCATGAATACATGTGGTGATCTCATAAAAAATTATTCAGATAATGAGAAGAAATGCATTGACATGCTACAGCCAAATTCATTTTATGACTTACTTTTTATATGTTAATCCAAAATATTTTTATTTTTGTTTAATTTTTACTGGTCCCCTTTTTCTCTTCGGGGCAAAGCTTTTGCTGAAATATTTGAGGTAAAACATGTTCTTTATATACCCAAAATTTCATGAAAATTCATAAAGAAATTTTCAAGATATTTAACTAAACGTCTATATTCGAAAGCGTTCAAACACTTATTAGTAGAGAATGTAGAAATATTTCTACGCTATATTATTAAAAATAATAATAATAATAATAATGGAGGTGTTAACCATTTATGCAAAATAAAGAAATGTAGAATGCTAAAACTAAATCAAGAAATATGTAAAAATTAATAATGTAACTTTGTAAACAATCTCTCTCTCTCTTGCACACAAGACCCGCGGTAACCCAGTCAGTGGAGCATCAGGCTCGTAAATGGAAGATTGCAGGTTCGGTACTCGATTCGGCTAAAGTTCGTCGTGTACAGTAATGGTGGCTGGTGCACAAAAAATCTGTCGTGACCGTAATGTCCTCCATGTTCCCATAAAAAATGATACCTCTGGGGGTCACGGACGCGGGAGAGCCATTCATTCCTTGGAGGATCAAAATTGTGATGGCAGGTCTCCGGACCACAACTAGGGGTGAGTCGCCGACCTTCGCCACTTGCCCCTTTCGCAGCACTAGTACGACGTAAAAAAACCCATTCAATCCCCCTCTCTTACACACACACACACACACACACACACACACACACATATATATATATATATATATATATATATATGTAGCAAGTTATATAATCCAATATACCCCCGCAGGTTATATAATCCAATTTTGCACCAGAAATTTCAATTAATAAATGAATTTATATTTGTACGAGCTCATCCTTCGAAAAAGTATAGATTTCTCTATTAAATAAAATTTCTGGTGGAGAAATGGCACATATTAATTGCCTTAATGAATTTTAAAATTTTAAAATTCATTAAGGTATTTATGTGTAGATATATAATATGTAAATGCATCTAAAATTGTTTTAAAGTGTTTTTAAATGTTCTACGAATAAATTCAAAAAATTTTCTTCTTAAATAAAACAATTATATAACTGACATATACGATTATCCTGCATAAATATAATGTGTATAATGACGGATTAGTTATGTGCAGTCCGGATACCTTGAATTGTGTATAGTTTTTTTTTTTTTTTTTTTTTTTTTTTTTTTTAAGTGTTAGGAGTAAATATTTAAATAATTTATTATTTAAGAAAATGTGTCTACAGTTAAACTTCAGTTTAATCTATAAAATGACTAATTAATTCCAATACTTATTTTTTATTATTTAAATTGATAATGCAACGAAAAAAATTATTCTTTGAAAAATAAAAATGCAAATATAGTCTTCTTAAAGAAGCGTTTTTAAGGTATAACTTTTAGTGCATTTTCTTTCTTACGCATTACAATGGCGTGATATGTCTTCAGTAAATGTAACCCGAATTACTTTACATTTAACTATTAGTTATGAAAAATTAAATGTCTTTTCGATAACTGACTTATTAAAATCACTATTCGGTGTCAGAATATTATGTGTACCCCTTTACATTAGCGAACGCTCAAGTAAACAATTTCACAAACTAATTTCTCCAATTGCGATTCTAACGCATAAGGTTTGCAGTTTTGCATGCATTAGAAGCAGTTAACGATGCTAAATTTGCATAATTACAAAACTGATAGAGTGTAGGTAATCCAAGCTTCTAAATTAATTTAGAGATAGTGCCAAATATGCTGACAGTATTTAAACGAACAATTATTACTGGTTAGGAAAATTATATCACATCATGATTATTAGCTCATTTCTTGAACTATTTGATATTACAAAATTACCATTTATTTTCGAAATTTCCCAATGCATTTTTTAAAAATATAATAAGGAAAAATCTTGAATGATGAGCGTTGTATCATACCTAATCTCTAAATTTTTACTTAGAGCTTCTAATGATACATTTGATGACAGCGTAAAAAGTATGTGATTGTTTAAATGTTTCCCTCGAAAGATTCCATGTAATTTTACATACAAGGAATAAGTTAGTTTAGAAAAAAGTTGGTATATATAAATTATTAAAAAAATAATAATAATGTAAATTATTAATTATTAATTATTTCAGCACTCATTTTTAATAGAACTAATGTATGTATATGATTTATAATGTATATTAGTAAGTATAATCTAACGTTTAATTTTTTTTTAATTATAATTATTATTATTGTTTTTAACACTTTGCAAGCTTGCTTAAAGTGAAAGGAAATTTTTTGTTCATTAAAGAACTAGACAACGTATAGAAGTTTTCCTGAAAGGTCATATCTTAAAAATGTAGTAAACTTTGGAACACGGAAGAAGTTAGTACAGCAGAATGTTAATGCATGTTAATAATAGTCAGAATATAATACTGTAAATTGAGATTTCATTTATTGTTAAGCAACCAATTTTATTAGAACCAATGTGTAAGTATTTAAATTATACAGTGTATCATAGCGTATATATAAATGTTTAAAATGATGTTTATTTTTAACACCTCACAAGTTCGCTTAAAATGAAAGGGAGTTTATCATTATTAAAAAAAAGTACATAATAATAATAATAATAATAATAATTTTATTTTGGAATTTTTCTTGTTTAAGCACTTATTTTTTTCGAGACAATATATGTATATATATTATATCATGTGTTTCAGCAAATACTCTAACGTTTAAGAAATGTTTATCTTTAACACTTCACAAGCTCTCTCTAAATGAAAATATCTGCATCTTCAATGAATGAAAGTAAAATATAATACGTAAATGTTAAAAATAAACTCAAGATTTCTTCTTCGAAAAATTGTTATAAAGTTTTTTGCTGAGGATTATAGAAAAGTATAACTTATTTCATTAAGTGTAATCAAACTTAACGAACTGCATTCCTTTTAATAATTCATTAAGTGAAATTAACGACTATAAACTATTTGTAGCACATAATTTATTACTTACAGTTATATTTATACGTACTATAAATACTTCTACATGGAAATGTCTGTGAATTTATTTATTTTTCAGAAACTTTCAATGACATCAGAACTCTACAGAAATTATTCGTAACATCCGTCACTTATGACACATAAATTTTCATGGAGATAATCAACATACAAATGCAATGCTACTTATCATAGTGTAAAATTAACATAAACAAAGCTAAAATTATAATAAAGACGTTTAATTTCAAATAAAAATAAAAGGAGTGTAATTTTTCTCTTATTTGCTAAATGAGAAAATTTTCAGATGTATATAAGGAAAACAAATATGCTGCATAATCAAAATCGACTTTAAATACATTATTTTAAAATATCGAGTAGGATAGTTTTAAATAAATAAGTATTTAACTGCAATAACTCCCATTCTATATTATTCTGTTCAAAATCTAGCATGCCAAGTTTGTAATACTGCATGAATTAGTATAAATTAGGGATAATAAATTCGCATAGTAGACAGAATATGGTAATTCAGACAATCAGAGTTTATAACAACGTTTAAAGGCTTTGTAATATTTGCCATTAATAAATAATTGATTAGTTGTTGTTGGTCTGGAAAATTGAGATTTCGCTACTTTCCCAGATTTGTAAGCTGATACTTTGACAATAATTACTAATTAACGAAGAAAATTGTTATCATTTAACGGGTTTATATGATTAAATAAAATATGAAGGAAAAAACAAAATATGCATTATAAATGAAGCATATATGTAAATTAAAACCCGAATAAACTACTACGTTAGAAACGCCAAAGAAAAATATTGGAAAAGCATACAGCGTATCGTCTTCAGTGCAAAAAAGATTCTGAATCTGGAGAAGTGCTCGTATATGTAGGAGAGGGGCCGAATTTAGTTCAAACAAGAGGATTACGGGAAAAATGGGGAGAGTGGCTAATAGGAATTTAGGAAAGTTAGCTGTGTAAACAATAGAAAAATTAAGGAAATGTGGACTGAATATAAAATTTCCAACAGTCAGACAAATAGGGAATAGCGAAATCACAATTTACAAGGTTTTTAAAATAATTATAAATATAAAAAGCCTCAAAGAAATCGAGTTCATTTTCGGATTTAGGTCTGCAAATTATTTTAGCTGAATGAAATTTAAAATTATGATTTTCCTCCCAGGAATGTTTAGAAATAGTAGATTTATTGGTTTCTTGTTTGCGGACGTAATTCATATGTTTTTTTAGACGAAATTTAAGACTGCGTTTAGTTTGGCCAATATTTGATAAACCACACTGATAGGAAATACTATAAATACCCCAAGAATTAATTCTTGGGGTATTTATAGTATTTCCTGCTTTTCACTAATTCAATGCTTTTCACTATTAAATTATGAAAATGAAATTATGTCAAAATTTGCGCATGCGTAGTTAAAATTTATTTAGTAAAAATGCTCATATTTCATTAGATATTTAGCAGTTGTTCATTGTGATTGCAGTGTGCTGTGCCTAATATAGCATGTCAAGTTTCCTAAAAATGGCTTTGCATTGGGTTTAATACCTCGTGTATTATAATTTAAAAACTGGCATATTTTTTATTTATTTATTTATTTACCGAGAAACCGTTCAATCTCCATGAATATATATGGGAGCCTCTTATAATTTTATACAGGTAATTTGAAGAAGACTCATAATTAAATGCAACAGCAAACATGCATTTCCTGCATTACTGTTTTCACTGTGATCCAAAATATTTTGATTATATTTTAATTTTTTCTGTTCCCCTTTTTCTCATCGGAGCAAATCTTTTGTTGAAATATGAGATATAGCATGTCCTTTGTTCTCCCAAAGTTTCAAGATAATAAAGAATTTTTAAAGATATTTGACAAAACATCAAAATTCAAAAATGTTCAAATACTTAGATAGTATAAAAGAAAGTATTTATTTTAGGAAAATCTTCAACATTCGATTTTCAATGGATTTCTAGGTGTTGAAGATATCATGAACCCAATTTCAAGTATTTAAGAAAAATTCTGCATGTCTGCCTGTGAATCAAAATTTTGCGGAAGCTTATCTCACAGTTCAACTGGCGAAAATTTATCAAATTTTGTATTTAGTTGACTTTTGTCATAATCTGATTCAGATTACATAGGTGGAGCAATCACTTTGGGATAACAGGGACACTACAACACCTTTTTTTCACATTATTTAATATGTCAGTGTAGAAAATACTTTTGCATAATTGTTCATAATAAGAATTATTTTTAACTCTTCTATGCGAAATTATATATATATATATTTTAATAATTAACTTAATCGAAAAAATGCAGATGCATGGATTTCGTTTAACCTTATATTGGGAAAATCATCAATTACACTTCTTTGAATATAAGTACTTCTTTAAATGATGGCATGAAATGGACTTTTTTTTTTCGACATTTATTGTTATGCTTCTCTGAGATGAGAATCATCTGTATCCATTATAGAAAAATATTTAAATAAAAAATTATACTGAATGAATTAGTATAGAAATATAGGGGAGATCCGTGTAATATGGACCCCCTAAGAAAAAATGCTCGTAAAACTAAAAAAAAAAAAAAAAAAAAAAAAAAATGTTGGCTGCTTATTACAATTGTATAGTTGCATGGTTCAAGCTGAGAAAAAAAATCCCTTTTCGGCAAGCTTAAAGGCAAAGGTAGATTCCTTTACGTTAATGTTGCAATTGTAAAGAAATCTTACATATGCATTAATACCTAGCCAATGGCTTTGTTCCCACACATTGCATTATTTACGTCGCTATTCTGTTTTCAAGAAATTTAATTTTTAACTACAAAAGGGTTTTGTTCATTCTACTTAAAATTTTAGGCTAAATTTATTGGTTTGTAAATGTTTCAATTTTTTTTAAAATTCAAACTCATAATCATTCAACAAATAAAAGCCTTAGAGATATACAATCCCAGCAATGGTGAATTCCGGAGGGGGGCTATTGGGCTACACCCCCCTTCTCCCCCCCCCTCCCCAAAGCTTAATCAAAATTATATTTTTTATTTAAAATCCATATGTTGTTCAATATCTTTTTTTTAAAAGAAAACGTAATAGAAACGTGAAAATGCACTTGTGATCTTACTAGTTCTGGTAAGCCTGGCGTTGCTATGGTCAAGTCAAATACAGATAAGTGGTAACGGTTTTTGGATAGTTATTTTATTGTAATTTTTATTGAATTATTGAAAGTTTTGTGTTGTGTTTTTGTGACTCTTATTGTGTGATAAGTAAAAATTGTAAAGTGAAAGTTTTGGTTCACATAAGCTGGAACATTAACATTAACATTAGTTAACATTTGACCATTTGGCACCGCTGAATTTCAATGTTAATTATTATGAATTTAGTAAATTGTATGATTTGGCGAGATTTTGGTGACAAAACGTGCGACTTAGCAATGAAATTTGTGATTTGGCGGCAAAAGTTGATAGTTGACGACGAAATTTTTGACTTGGCGACAAAATTTGGCGAGCTTGGAGATGGAGAAAGGCAGCTTTGGCGTCATTATATTTTCTTTCCACGCGAAAACCTCATATCTCTTCACAGACCAATATCTTGTTTCGACAAGATAAAAAGTCAAAGGAAGCTGTAACGTATTCCTCTCAATCGTAAATTTTAAATTCTTGCCTAAACTGACATTCTAAACTATTCACCACAAACGATATTTGTTTTAAGATTGACGTATTATTTTAATTTTATATTTTTAAATGATTAATTAAAGCGTTTAACAAGGTTTTTAATTAACACACTTCTATTAACTTGATAAAGATGCAACTATTAATGTATGTAACGGAATTTTGCAATTCAATTTTCGGCAACTTCTTGTCGTCCAAAGCACCTGAAATTTTGCACACAACTTCATAATCAATGACAATACTAGATATACAAGTGTTTCCAGGCACTTTTCCCATCAGGGGCAGGTTCCAGGGGCAAACAGAAAATCTATACTTATACAAAACTATCGTATGTGACACAGGATTTGGATAAATTTGTATAATGTCGAGTGGCAACAATTAATTTTTTTTTTTTTTAAATAAAGATTTAAAAGTATGTAATAGTTTTCTAAAACCTTTATTAGTTCATTTTTCAATAAAAGAGTGTTCTTTCTTTTTTTTTTTAATGGTATAATTTTATTTATCAAAATAAGGGAATTCGAGTAATGAAATACTTTAATTTAAATTTAAATTTTCATGAAAATAAACTTCAACGGAAAATTCATTAAAATCGCCCCTAGTTCATTTGTTAAAGGAATACCTAAATGTCCCCAAATTTATTACCTTTTCTACCATGTCAGTTTAATTCGTTTAGCATCGATTTACAAGATTTTTTTTTTTTTTTTTTTTTTTTTTTTTTTTTTTTAGTGCTAGAGGCCTATTTCAGTCGGTACAGTTGTCGAATTTTTATAGGTCACTCTTAATTAGTGCTAGAGGCCTATTTCAGTCGGTTTATTGAATGGGGATTTATTGAATGAGGTCCCCCCAAGGCACAACTTTGACATGAGTCCCCCCCAGGCCCAACTTTGACATGGGTCCCCCCCAAGGTACCCCTATTTCAGTCGGTACAGCGTTGTCGAATTTTTATAGGCCACTCTTAATTAGTGCTAAGGGCCTATTTCAGTCGGTTTATTGATTGGGGATTTATTGAATGAAGTCCCCCCCAAGGCACAACTTTGACATGAGTCTCCCCCATGGTACAACTTTGACATGAGTCCCCCCCAAGGCCCAACTTTGACATGAGTCCCCTCCAGGCCCAACTTTGACATGAGTCCCCCCAAGGCCCAACTTTGACATGAGTCCCCCCCAAGGTACAACTTTGACATGAGTCCCCCCCAAGGCACACCTTTGACATGAGTCCCCCCCCAAGGCACACCTCCCTCTCATTGGGAAAAAGAGAAAAAAACGGTTTTTTGCGGCTATAAGACAGTTTGGACTTCCAACGTTATTTGTTACAGTATCTGCAGCTGAAACACATTGGTTTGATTTAATGAAAACTTTATCATGGAATTTAGATCGTCACGAATTAACTAAAGAAGAATTTGTCGATATTAACAAGTTTAGCAGTAGACCTCTGGCACTAAATTAAAATCTGTCAATGCCAGATTTTCATGTTTTAAATAATGAAATAATGTCGTGTCTGTATATATATATATATATATATATATATTTTAACGATGACATTTATCCTTTATATTATAGTATCTATGTCATAAAGCTAAGTCTAAATCTGCTTAGCCCTAAGATATGTTGATTTTATTTACTTATTTTTTTAATAACTTTTATTTTATTTGTTTAAAATCACGGATAATATTTTATTTCATTTTTCTCAGTACATTGTTATAATTGTGACGTCATATTTTCTGTTCAATTAAACTTTTTTTTTTTTTTTTAAATCACATTATTATATTGTTTAAAAACATGATTAAAATTTTATTATATTTTCAGCGATCTTTTTTATTATTATTTGCACGTGACATAAGCATCAGATTATAAATTTTCCCAATGAAAGCCATAGAAAATGTTGGCTTCATCACAAGAAAAATCACTTTTAAACTTGTAACTTTTAAGCAATTGAAGTTATCGAAAAAGTTTAAATACAAAAGTTGTTCTTTAGGGTAAGGCGGTAATTTGCCTGATTTGAAGTATTTTCCTATTTTCAATATTAAAGAAATTATGGGCAAATGAAAATTTCCACCCCCCACCATTTCCACCCCCTTTGAGCACGATACCCCATCTACGAGCTCGACCGAGATTTTTAATGTCCTGACAACGTATCCCGAGCTGGTTAAATTTAAATAAAAATTACTCCAGTTATCGTGTTCACAACTTAACATGGGAAAAAGCGTTATACATATATATATATATATATATATATACCTATATATATATATATATATATATATATATATACCTATATATATATATATATATATATATATATATATATAAACTTTTAAACGGAGGGTGGTTTTGGGTTCTAGGGGTCATGATCGGTGAAGATATGAAGAAATTTTCCAAAAGTCGTGTCATGAGAACCATTGCAATAGGTAGATCTCCTATAAGGAATCTACCTAAAAATCTGGGAAGTATTATTAATTGCAGGAAACAATTATTTTATTTATGTGTCGGTGGTTCATATTTTACATATGTTCGTGTAATACGGACCAAGTGGTCCTTCCCGAACAGTTGACACACTTAGAATTAGGAAACGAACTGTCCAGCATGTTCCCTCATACACTTTTCCATCTCTTGGGAATAGGAAAAATGGACGAAAAAAAAATAATAGTTAATGCATGAATAAAAGGGAAGTCCAAAGGTTATATTCAGTGGGTATTATGCAATTGAAGTGATAGCTTGATTATCCCAACTTCTCTAGCCTATCCAATAGCCTCAAGATTTTAAGTGTGTGACATATGTAGGCCGAGCATTGACAAAATCTCTCTGTTTTTATCATGGACCACTGGTCCATATTACACAACAGAGCATGGTTCATATTACATTCATAAACAGAGCAACATTGTTTCCAATCATATATCGCTATGCAAATTGGCGCCCATGAAACACATGTCTAGATTGTTAAGAAAATAAATACATTTGCTACTATATTAACGCGAAAATTATATTACAATTACCTAACAGTAAAAAGTAATACTCAATTCCATAATCGTCCAATTCAATTTCATAATTGTCCAAATACAGGTACGCATGTACAAGTCACTTCTTGCTTTGGATAACAATAATATTCACTAAAGGCAATGAGATGGTTTCACCACCTAGTGTTGAACATATAAATTTCCCCATAGTCCGTATTACACGATGGTCCATATTACACTGTTCTCCCCTATAAAAGAAAGATACGTGATGACACAAAATATTGGTTTATTTATATAAACATTTAAAAAAATGCATACACAGGGTGGATGTAATTGATATAATTAAAAGAATATTATGTTGGTAAAACGAATAGTTTGGTTTCAATGCACTAAATAAATAATTGGGTGCATTGACACCAAATATATGCTTTGAACTGAAAACGGAAAATATAACAAAGAAAATAACTCAAAGAAAGCGTAAGGAATTTGGACATTTGTTGATTAATGTTTGATCCAATAAAACTTGATTTATTAAATTCGTCCATAGAAATTGTCCAAAATACCCATGCGAATACTCTGTCTTCCAGTTAACAAAATGTTTGGAATCCAGGTTCAGCCAAGTGTTATTGTAATTGAAGAGCTTGTTTCCAAAAGGCGTTAGGTCAAAATTTTCAAAAATTAACTTTTCGATGCAAAAGATGGCAGTAAATGTCTAACAATGTACTTCCAATATGTAGAAGTTTCAAACAAAGTTTATTCGTATTGGTTATGGGTGAAATACGTGTTTTTTCCGAAAAGAATTAAGTCACAAGTAAGTTTTGTGCCAAAATGGTTTAAGTCAAGTTTAACCAATTTCAGCGTGCCTTGAGATCACGTGGTTTGTCTGGCCTTGGACGAAAAGTCAAAAGTACGGAAAAGAATGTTGTTGTAGGTTGTCATACTGAGATGGAACAGTCGCCTGCAGTCATATTGACAGTGTGTTTTATAAGGCGAATATCCTTACAAACGATGTTATCGTAAAAGCATTTAAGGCCATGTACAAAGATACTGATAAACAGCAAGACCATTTTTGTGTTCTTATATGAAAATTACACCTAAGAAATCGAATCGTCCACGAAGAAATGAACCAAAACTAAGTCAGATAAGCATTAAGTACTTTATTACTAATGATGATACAGATTCCTGTATGTTCCTGTATGTGCTATTACTTTTCTATCTATCTTTATTATGGGACAACAAGAGTTGGAAATATTGTAAATTGTTTCTTCAAGAATAAAACTGGGAGACCGAAACGTAGAGATGTGAAACGCATCAAATTTGATGTCGAATATAAGAAGAAATTGATATGTGAGCACATACTAAGTTTTCGTTGTCGTTCTTGTCATTATGGGAGAAAAAAGACGCCTGACAGAAAATACCTCCCTGCAACTCTTAACGTTAAAAAATATGAAAAGAAGTGTACTTCTAATGTGTTTATAAAAGATTTAATCTTCGTTTAGGAACCCCGAAAAAAGACATTTGTTCCTTCTGTATTAGGAAAAAATACAAATGAATTCAGAAAAATGTACAGGAAAAAAAAAAAAAAAAAAAAAAAAAAAAAAAACTTGTTAACTGAAATTTTGATTTAAAAGCACCGACGCAATATATATATATGTATATATATATATATATATATATATATATATATATATATATATATATATATATATATATATATTCACTTTTAGGGGAAACGCTTATAGCAGAAGATGAAATTACAGTGTGTTTTAACCGGACTAAAAATCAGGAATTACAACACACACCTATTTCAGAAGCCTATTATTCACGTCAGCAATGTCAATACTTTTTTAATCCATCGAGTTAAAAACAGTGCGTAAGCAAAGCATGATATATTTTTTTACACTTGGCGTGAAAACGAAGCAGGACGTGGTCCCAATGAAATTGTGAGTGCTTTATATGATTTTTTGATGAAGCTTATATCTCCAGAAATGAAAAGTGTTCGATTGTTCAGTGACTCGTGTGGAGGACAAAATAAAAATTTAACCATGTTAGGAATGCTTTCAGCAGGAGCTGCTAAAAAGAACATTACCTTCACATACTACCTCCCAGTGCGTGATCACTCATACTTACCAGCATACTTACCCTCATACTTACCAGTGGATACAATTTTACTCTCTAATGCATATTTTGAACGTTTCTCTAAGGTTTGAAATCTTTTCGAGTTCAAGAAGCAGTAGAATGTTTTAGATTGGAAAATTTTTGCGCATAGTCGTCTGAAAAGCAAACAAAGTTTCTTGATTTCAGAGGCAAAATTACTGGAAATTATGAAGCGAGATGTGGAAATCAAGACAACGTACTGTGGTTTGTTTTCCGTCACAAGATTCTGAAACGTGGGGGAAAAAAATCTCCCGTGCTTCTCTTCTGAAATAAAACCAAAAAACAATATGAAACAAGCAAAAAAATCAAATGCTTTGAAATTACTTGAAGCTCTGGGAATTAACACATTGCACGAATGTTTTTATTTTTATGAACAATCTTGCAACGATACAACTAACTCTAACATTAGTGAAAATAATGATAGCGATGAAAAAATAGGATTTGTAAATCAAGATTTGTGGTAACTAACTACTTTCGAAAAATGTGTATCTAAAATTTATGCTGTATTTACATAAAAATAAAAAAATACTTGGATTGCATTGAAATGGAAGTAAGTCATTTCATTTCGTTATTTTTTTGTGCCAAAAGGGCGTAAGTCATAGTTTTGTTCCTAAAGGTGTTAAGTCATTTTTTTTCTAAATAATTATACCGTCAAGATTTTTTTAACCAAGTAATGTAGTGTTATTATCACCGGTAGATTAATGGGAAAAATTTTCTTTTCCTTAAATTCAATAATAAATATTACCTAACACAAACACGTGTCTTCAAGAATTGAAAAAGAAAATGACTTAGCGCCATTTGGAAACAAGCTCTTCAATTGTTCTAAATCAATTTTAAGTATTAGATCAGGTTATAATTAATTAGCTTTAGCATAAAAATAATGATTTTAGTGCAATAATCTAAACCAAACAAACTAAACAATGAGAGCTTCCCGCGATAAATATTTTACATATGTAGCACCTCATTAAAAAACAATAATATTTTAAAGGTCACCTCAGCCAGCAAAACTTTTGCATTTCTTAGGCAGACAAAAAGAGGCTTGATATCAGAATTCTCTGCCGCTATTAATTCCCGGTAAGTCAACACCCTGCATAATGAAGATCTGACACTAACTCAGCGTATATATTTCTCATAAGTCCTTATCGCTGTCAATATCACTTGTCAGATGTATTAGTTTTTTGGCTGAATTATAAAGCTATAATTGAAAGTATTTTTACGGCAGAATGTGTATCTTATGGGAAGTTTTAATTGTTAAAATATTTGTTAGTAAAGAGTAAAATTTTACTTACTCAGCCAGTCTTAAAAATACTTTCAATTATAGCTTTATAATATTAATTAGGATGTTGGCAGCTACAGATAAACGCACAAAGTAACAGACATCAATTTATTCAAGGTTCTGCTTAATAGAAAATTTTATAAAAATAAATATATAAATAAAAATAAGAGTTATCAATTATTAATTTTCATCGCAGAAAAGTATAAAATAAATAAAATTCATTCCATAAAATTATATATTTTTAACACGATTACTAAGTAAAATATATTAATGAATTCCTTATAATCAATTACCATTTAATAAGATATGTTCTACGAAAAAATTTTTCTATTATCAAATTACAAATTGTAAAGTGATAAATTACATCGAAATTAATGGGTTGAAATAAAACCGTTGTTATTTTGTGAAATAATTCTCATAAATCAAGTTATAATTTTAGGAAGCAAACGTAAAATTAAAGCTCTTTACTATCAATTTAAGTCAAGTATTAAAAGAAATAACACGTTTCGAAATTAATTTATTTTAAACCCGGTGAGATTTTTAGTGTAGGAATTTTTTTTTAAATCCACCTATTGAGCTTTCTTTCCTTTATATGTGAGAAACATTGATAAAATGAAATTTATTATTGGATTAATATTTCTAAAGATAGATCATTTTAGGAACGGAAAAGATTAAACTACTTATAAAAAGTGGGATACTTAATCACTTGAAAAAAAAAAATAATAATAACTAAATAAATAAATAAAATATTCAGATAAAATTCTAACACCATTTCTAAATGATTTAAGTCAAGTATTAAGTAAAACAACACGTTTTATAATAAAAATTGTTTTGTTTATTTTTTCAACGATTTTTATTTAAGATTAATATTTTCATTTTAATAATATTTCTTAATAATAAATCTTAGTAAAATTTAAAGCACTATTTATATATCTTCATTAAATAATGATAAATGAAAATGTTTAAGAAAAAAATAGCGTCGTATGAAAAAATTCTTATTGGAATAACATATTAAACGAGTTGTCATGGGTGGACCTCATCATATTTTTTTCACCAAATCATTCTCATCATACTTTTATATTTTTTTCCCATCATATATTTGTTTTCACAAATTTCTAGTACAAGACAACTATATTCATATTAGAAGAAATAAATTTCGCTGATCACTCAGCACAGTGTCAGACTAAAATTCCCTATAGTGAATAGCTTATTCACTGTTGAATACGATACATTCACCTTATATTAATTTATTACTTCATTCCATTAGGTTCAGTTTCAGTTTTCGACTTTCATACGATTCCATACTAATTCCAATCCAATGATTCCCATTAATGCAATTTTACGTGAAATATTACTCTACTGCATTGTTGAGAAAAATCTTACTTACTTCGAGCACCAAAGATACATTGAATAACTTACGAATTTTTCAAATTAGAATATTCGTAATCAATGAAGTTCAAAATGATACTTTGAAAGCAGTTAGAATTTTTTACGATGGACGTATAACTCATAATGGACGTTTATGCAACATTTTTCTCTATTACAAATGTTCTATATTTCACCAACTGCTCCTTTTTTTTAAAACTGTTTTTGTGCCTTTAATAGTTTATTTAGTTTCAAAGCATCACTTCCGGCTTAATTAAATTTGTTATTTAAAGAACATCCCTTTCTTATAATTTATTCAAAATTTGAACTCTTTTTTATATAGTTTTCTGCATAAAGAAAAATTAAATTATTGTGCATTTAAACTATATTTTTTCCCCTATAATATTAAAATTAGTAAATGCGAATTATTCATTTTTCCTTCGATTTATTTGTATGGTTATTGCTTTCAAGTAATACTTATTTACGTGTAAAAAATTTAATCCGAATTTACCTACAATAAAAACGGAATTTCTATTGGCTGTGTGACAAATGTCCAGAATAGTCTGTTAAAAGATTTAAAATAATAATAATAATTAAAATAATCTGGTGTTTCACTCACACTATTTTCTCTTAATCTGAAATTGAATGCTATAATTATAGACTAGAAATTAAGAATTAAGATAATGAGTACTAGCATGTAATGTAAGCCTATGTTAAAACAATTCAAATCAGGCTTTGTAACAACTTTATTTAACAAATTTTTCTATGTGAGGGGGTCACCGCCCCCCTAAACCTCATATTTCATTATTGTACCTACATTTAAATATATTTAAAATTTGTTATTAAATTCAGAAGTTCATTTGAAATTATTCAGGCAACTTTCACACGCGACACGCAATATTATTTGAAACTTATCAATCTTGATAGAACTTTTATAGTAACAAACGTATTAATTCCAAAAGATAACATTTGGTTCTCCTGAAATTATAGATGTTGAAAATTTGACTTCGGTAATCAGGAAACCTCAAAAACTTGTAAATATACAAAAATTAAGCAATGAATATTTAACTTTAAAAAGTATATTATTTGAAATATAGCTATGATTAATTAATTTTAATTTTTGAGCAGCTTCCCTGGACATGGTAAAACATTGCAGTAAAGCTCTTCCAGTAACTATAAAAAAGAATGTTATGGCTTAAATATTGGCAGCCCTGTATATCTTATGAAGGTTATGTACACATCATATGGTGGAAATAAATATAATCTTATATTAATAAAACATGGCACAACCTGAAGTGCACGTCCATCAATTTTCAAGTATTGTCGCACTGTTATCTAGTTCTTTTGTGTAACCTTGTAAAAAAACAGTGAATGATTTCCATACCGTATTCTACATGAAACATGTGTCTACGCATATAAAAAGTACATATTCGTTTAAAATTGCTCAGTGTATTCTATAGGTTTCAAACTCTACTTAACCTGCAATTTCCCCCATACAGTTAATGAATTTGAATTCTTTTGAGTGTCCCTGTACACGAACCGTTTGCTTGATCTCAACGACAAATTTAGTGTAGCATCACTATACGATACACATTTAAAATACGAAGTTTAGAATTTCTGCTATTATTTGTTCTTGAGATATGCTGATAAGAAACACACACACACGCAGACACACAAATACACAGACATACACACAGACCAGCCGCTAAAAATTTGATTTTTAGATTCAGGTGACCTCAAATCGTGTAAATATAACAAAAATTCAATTTCGAAAACTTGACCCAAAAACTATACTTTCTGTACGTATGGGTAAGTGAAAGTAAAAAACGCCTAAACGAGAAACAGTAAAAGAGAAAAGAAAGGTGTATATTTTTAAAAGATAATTTCTAAAATTAGAAAAAAGAATCAATTGTATTTTAAAGAGATAAAATTTCTAAATATATCTTTATTTTTCTTTTTTCTGCTGAGTTCCATTTTATAACCTGACAGATTACGCCCTAATTGAAGGGTGAAAACAATGTACGGTTTATTCTCCTTTAACATCATTTATTACCGCTTTTAGACGAGTAAAGAAATTCGGAATCCAATTTTGATAGTTCTTTATGCCATATAACTAATGCAATATGTTTACATAAGCTGCTTTTTAGATAAAACATTTACTTATAAAACATTTTTAATGATTAATTGTTCCTTTTTAAAAATAAATGTAGTTTCTTAGTAAAATAAATAAGGCTAAAATTAAATACTATTTAATATAAATATACATATAACTGTACAGTAGAACAAATTGTTAAAGAATAGCCACAGCAACGTCTGCTAGTTTATTTATATATATTTCTTTAATTTTAGCTTAAAAAAAATTTCAATGATTTTTTTTTAAATAGTATTTTTTTTTTTTTTTTTTTTTTTTTTTTTAATGTTTTTATTGTATGAGAAATACGTTATCAATTATACATTTTTGTATAATTTTCAGATGAACACATGTACGAATGAAAATAAAATACCGAAATATATTTAATAAATACTCTTAAAGTGATTCAATTATTTTAGCATGTTGTTTCCTGAATTTAACTAATTTTTAAAATATAGAATCCTTTCGTCAATTTTTTATTAGAATTCGATTTATTTATTTTGTTGTAGTAGCGCAATTTAGTTCTAATAAATACATTTTTATCGTTTCTCTAGTGAATCGTAAAATTAGTTTTTTGAAATATATTGTTACATATCAAACGAGGAAGATGATTTATAACAATTTGAAGAATGATGTTTTTATATCTAAAAACACATTTATTTCGCGGAAGAAAAATTACATAAAAGAGATTACCGAGTCGATATTCAATTTATTTTCTGTAAGTTAATCGTTTCGTTGCATTGTGTTTCATTAATGTGTGGAATTAAAAAATAATAATAAAGAGTTCTATGACCGATACAATTATTCCATTGTGATTAAATGTACAAAAGATATCTTTAATAATAATAATAATAATAACAGGACTTAAAAATCTATTTTATAATAAATTTATGCTTTTACGTTTCATATCTACTGAAATCATGATAAACAATACGCATTTAAGTATGTAGAGATACTTTTGACGGATATGTTTGTTTAATAAGGTGTTTTTTTTTTTTCTTTCTTTTCATTTCTTCTTTTCTTTTTCTTTTTTTTTATAGCGTGATTTTAGAATCATAAAATTTCAGCTTATTGAAAAAATATCAAGGGTATATAAAAATTAAAAAAAGAAGGTTCTTTTTAAAATTTAATAATTTATCCTTATTTTTTTTTCTAAATTATCCTGTGAATGTTTACAGTAGTTACAGAACGGACAGATGGGCAGATAAATTAGACTTATAAATATTTTTTAACTTTGCTGGAAAGTGTTAAAAACAATGCCCAGTTCTTGTTTAACTCTTTCATATGCATGCATCTCATATACTATTTACTTGATAAAAAAATTACTTTTTACTGCATGAATATGTGATTATTTTATGTTTTATCGAAATTGGTAGGAAAAATAAAGAACAAAGAAATAATAATAATAAAATAGGTTTTTTCGACCAGCAATGCCCTTTCCTAAAAACCGATGAAAATTTAAAAATATAAAAAGTAAATAATAGAGATTATTATGAAATCAGTATTTAAACGCTGATAAATATCATTATTTAATTATATTGGTGCAAATATGTTTTTAAATATACATTTTTTTACTGTTTATATTTTATGTAACACAATTTTTTACGGCATTATACATGGTGTTAAAAAAGTAATTTTATAAATGATTCGACAGAAGACAACATTCCCAGTTGCAATACATCTTCTAATCCCAAAAGGTAGAGAGTTATAAATTATGATAATAAATAAATAATAATAATAATAATAATAATAAATATTTGATAAGTTCATACATTAGAGGTTTTTTTTTTCTTTTTTTTCTTTTTTTTTTTTTTTTTTTTTTTTAATTCAACTAATAGAATATGTGAGGCAACAACACGAAACGTTACTTTGCATGCAATGTGTAATAACTTTAAAAGTTAGTTAGCTGAAAGCATTTTTAAATATTTTTGAAGATTCGAAGATTAAAATTTTATTTTGAAAATTTAAGTAGATTTCGAGATAATATAATATTATTATAAATGTTATATTTCAATACATATGAACGCAAAGTTTCTTAACTCCAAGACAGTAATTTACAAAAATTGATTTATAAAGCCAGAAATCCCCTTAAAACAATGTAATTTTAATATTCTATTTTTTAACAGGCAATTTTTGTACATCGAATTTTTAAGCAATGTTAAAACCCTTACCTGCTGACGAAAATTTACGAGATTCGGTTTCCAGTGCCAATACCCTCTCTCAACTCTGAAGTGAGTAAATCATTCAAAAACATTGTCAAGACAGCTTTCAAGGTTTTTTTATTGCATTATCAAACCATGTCAATGGTGTCACTAGTAGCAGGTGTCACGGTACAAAAGATCGTACTTTCGAAAAATGTATGTACACGCCCGGGGCAGATACAGGTTTAATATTAGTTTAAAAAAATAAATTGGTGTTGGTTAAACCTTAAAATTATTACTATATTATCGTAGATAACTGCGAGATATCCTAAAGTTATTATGGAAATTTGGTACAAAAGAAAGTAGTAAAATATTGAATAACTAGTTTGTTGTAGGGCGACTTAGGCAATCGTTGAAAAATAATCGTTTTTTTTTTTTTTTTTTTCACTCTCACTTTAAATAATTCATTTGCTAGTAAGCCCGTGCGAAATTTTCTTACTTTGTTTATCCCTTCGTTATCTTTAAAATTATTATTTTAGAGACGTCATTTTTTTTTTTTATATGCATGAGCAAATTTATTTTTATTTTATTTTATTTTATTTTTTTACGGGAAAGCATGTTTCATTTTATGCTGAAAAAAAAAATGGCAACAATTAAAATTTTAAAATGTATTTTAAAGCTTTTATTTTCATACTTTAATTAGTTTAAAAAAAAACTAATTATATATTCTTTACCAATAAGGTACCAAATGAAAGGCGTAATTTTTCTGAATCCGTTGGTTTAAAGAGCTTATTGATCGAACAATTATATTTTTTAAAATTGACTAAAGTACGAAAATTAGGAGAGAGAGACCAAGGAAATCTCTTAAGCCTACTCTTAAGCCTAAAGTCTGACAGAATCAGCCACAGGTGAGGGTAACTATATATGCTGATTTTTGCATCTTTAAAACATTTTACATACATAATAATCCATACATAAACATAATATTATAAGCATGGGACATTTCTGGATCGACGTCGACCTGAAACTGATGCCAAATTCCTTACAAAGCACATTTTAACCATTGAAAAATTGATGCGAAGTTTTCTTTTCTTTCTTTTTTTTTTTTTTTTTTCTTTTTAATATCCGTTGTTAGATTTTCCACTCCAATTAACAAAAATCATAAACAAATTATTATACGTATTTTTTAAAAACACAAGCGTACAAGGGTAAAAGTATAAATGATTAAAAAAATTCAGAAAACATCATTTATAAATTCGGATAGCACGTACACAAAATAAATAGGGTAAAAGCACTATTAATGGAACCTGTACCAGTACTGTATACTTTTAAACTATTATATCAAGTTTTCTAATTCTTGCATAGATTCTAGAAGCATTTATGGCTGGGTCATATTCTTATACTGATAATGTGTACAGCTACAAACATTTCTAGCTATTAGTTATAGAATACTACGTTTCGTTTAAGTAAAAATTTTGAACCTTTTGCCATATCTCCGCTTTTAATTTCTCTTACCCATAAATATGACAGAGAACGTATTGTCTTTGGTTAAAGTATTCAAAATTAAGTTTATGTTATCTTTATACGATTTGAGGTCTCCTTAATCCGAAAAGGATGTGTTAGCTGATGTGTGTGGGTTTATGTCCGTTATTTGCATATCTCAACAACAAGTAGTACCAAGAAATCCGAATTCTGTATTCTAAATTTGTATCATATGGGAATGTTACACTAAATTTTCGTTGTATATATGTATGTAGAATTATTAGAAACTGCATTAATCACCCATGCTGAATCAGTTCAGTCACTCATGGGGGAGAACTTTTTTCTACAACAGGACAATGCAGCCATACACCCCTCATAAGTGACAGAATCATGGTTTGAAGATAAACACCTACCATTATTACAGCATCCAGTATGCAGTCCAGACATTTACTCTATAGAAACTTTATGGGGGAATGGTGGTGCGCAAAGTTTATGCTCATGGAAAACAATTTCAATCTGTAGAAGAACTAAAGGACAAAATAAAAAATTATGGACCAAAGTCCCATTAGTTACCTTGTAAAATCTCGTCATTTCAATGCCAGAACGTATTTTTGAAGTCATTAAACACAAAAGAGTCCATACTAGATTCTAATATCTTAATATATTTAATTTATTCCAATGAAGCTTTCTCTGAATTTATAATTATGTCCGTCTACATTTTCATTTTTTGCTTCATATTCCTAAATGAGATAAATTTTTTGTAAAATATCGATATTAAAAGTTCTTAAAAAATAATTTTAAAATTTCCATGTGGGTTTTGTATTGATTGATATATCTTTTCGACTACTAAATCGCCAAAGTATAGCTTAACTTATAATTATGTCCACCACTGTATCTATAAATTTAAGTTTCAGAAAGTAAAATGGTATTTACATCTATGCTGATAGGTGTTTTTCGAAATATCCAAGATTTCATTTTGTGATTGGTTTGCCAAGAAACTATGAAAATAATCGTTTTCGATGATTTATTGGAGTCTCTAAATGAAAAAGTAGCACTACTGCACCGCAACCACACATCGTTATAATGTGAATGTCATTCACATTTTATAAAATATTTTTTATCGTTGAAGAGTTACGTTTGACATTATACGAAACGCACAATATCTGGTATTGTTTAAAATTTGTCACGATGTGAATTAGGTAATTGTATAGGATGACAGTTGTACGAAATTCCCGTTTATTTGAATGCACAAATAAAATTCATATCCAAACCCTGTATGTATTTAGTCGTCGATGTGCCCCCTCCCATGCCGAAAAAGTTGCGAATAAGTGTTGGACTTTTTCCAAAATATAATAGTACAGTCGGTAACAAAAGTCTCCGAACACTAGCAAAAATTCCTATATAAAAAAAGGTACACTTAATACAGTTTTGTTAAATAAATCCTTGTCGAATCCTGTTCTTAGTAAGTCTAAAAACAGGATTCGACAAGGATTTATTTAACAAAACTGTATTAAGTGCACTTTTTTTATATAGGAATTTTTGCTAGTGTTTGGACACTTGTGTTACCGACTGTATGTACTGAGTATTTTTACAGAAATAAGAATGAAAGAAATTAAAACAGAATTATCACTTTTTAAATATTTTGTCTCGGTTAATTTAGGTGAAGAGACGAGCCTTCCTGTATTCTGCAAATAAAGAACAGAAATATTCTTTGTATATATCATAATGTATTCAATATCATAATGTGCTCAGAAAAGTATCCAAAAAATACACTAGTTTCGCTCACAAGGAAAATATATTTGTAAATTTTAAGTGGCAGGCTTGTGTCGTTAGCGTTGCAAGCAGCTGGACCTTTTCCGAGACATAAATAGAAACAAAGTAGAGACGAAAATACAAAATAGAAACAAAAATATGTGACTTTCTTATACAATTAAAACATGTTTTAAATCTCGATAACTTTTTCTCGTTCCTCTGACCTTCATTCATATTTTTCATTATAAATTAAAAATACGTGGCATTCTGATCGCATCTCTCTCTCTCTCTCTCTCTGTTTTGATTGATCAATGTGAAGAATAGATTCTTTTTACGTGTCTTCACTAGCTTTGATTTACAGATTTGACGCATAGAGTAAAAATTAAAATTCAAAGTGATTCAGGATTTCCACTGTCTGTACTACAACTATATTTAAAAAATATAAAACAAAATGCAATCACGACCGATTTTACGCGCACCATACACCATTAATGTACACAGCGATATTTGTCTGGCTCGAGTATCGATCTCGTAATCTTCCAATTACAAGCTCGATGCTCTACAAATAGACCCTACTTTTCTTAAATGTGGTGCAAAATGAAGTCAGCGATTAAACCTAACTACAAAAACCGTGATTACCGAAAATTATGAAAATACACCCGAATACAGGACGCATGCCAGAGAAGGATACGATTTATTAAATGAAGGACCTAAAGGAATCAGAAATTATTGCTATAGTTCTCATGTCGCAAGTATCAGACTTCAGTTTCCAATAGCTTTTATCGAATACCGGACCAATCATGGATTTTAGTAGTGGTTCGAATTTCACATTAAGACATAGGCTTCGAACTAATGTACAAAAAATATCATCGCAAACGTAAACTCTCAAGTATCAGTAATTCAGTTCCAGGTTCTTTCGATATATTTAAAAAAATCTATAAGGTGTCCAGATTCTTTTAAAGTACTAAAAAAAAAAAATAAAATAAAAAAAGAGAGAGAGAGAGAGAGAGGGGAAAAGTAGTAGAAATACCATAAGGAAAAAATTGATGAGATAATTCCTATGGAAAATATGAAGAAAGTACTAGCCGAAATTTGAAAGATAGAAGAAACAGAGGAAGGAACTACGCACGATTAGAGAAGAAAAAAGAAAAGATAAAGACAAGGGAGATAGAAAAAAAAATATGTACATTAAGTTGCCAAACATACTTTTGTTTATGAAAGTAATGTACTATAAGATTTTTTTATTTATATTTTTGCTTTTTACTCTGCTTTTTTCTGCAAAAATTTCAAAAGATTTCAATACTGGTACAAACGGTGTGTTTTAAAACTCTTCAGGATTTGTTTATTTTATTTTTATATTTTTCTATTAATAAATGCTACAATTTGCAAATTTCGCAGTACATTGGTGCATAAAAGAGTTAATAGAGGTATGAAACTTATTAATTTTGCAATCGCTAAAATTAAGAGCAGTATACAAAAAAGAGCAATAAAATTTCTTTAAGTTGTGAAATATTGGTGCAGTTACTTTAAATAAATACGGAGTATGTTTTGTATGTTTACGGTGTCCTATATGATATGTATTTCTACATGCATCGTGTAGTTTTTTTCCGTAAAACTTCGAATTGTGTAAAACATATTTATGACGACACAATGATATAGCTCAATTTAGGTACATGCTAACAGCATTAATGTATATCTCGAATAGATATTTATATTTAAAATCATTATACTTACCCGCACTCATATAAGTATTACGTAGCCAATTTTGTAATTCCCCTTACCATGATTCCTAATTTTATTATAAAAAGTTCTTAAATCATAAAATATAAATCAATAAATGCTTTGAACATATTCGTATAAAGTTATTCTAAAATCACTCTAATTTGAATAATGAGATTATTTAAAATCAGTGAGTGGTCTCCAAGCTGTATTAAGGTTTGAAATTTCACGAGATTAAGTTGTAACTTATTGATTCCATTAACTTTAGATAAAAGTTTTCCTGAGTTTCAAATATTCTAATTAAAAAAGCAAATTGTTAAAAATAGGAAGGAATTATAATTTACTCTGTATATTTATATAAAATCAACTTCTAGAGCTTATAACTAATTAAACTTGTTTTTGACTTTTTGAAGGATTGTATACTTAAAAATAATTTTTCATGAATTAAAACTTATTAAAAAGAAAAAATCTGTAAATTTACTGAAATATCTATCCAATATCTTTGTAAATTTACAATAATTCTTAGTAAAAATTAAATGATAAAGATTCTCAATTTTTATTTATTTAATTTATTTAATTTATCAATATGAAAATTAAAAATGACAATTTCTCTTTAGAAAAAGCATTCTAAGTCACAAATGTTTTCTAGCCAATAATTAGTTAAATTAACATTAACCCTTAAAAGGCATATGTAAGATGCCTTTTATAACATATCTGTTTATTTTTATTTGTAATTTTACATAACACCTAAGATAAATGATTACCAGTAGTTATCTGTTGAAATTTTTAATAGTGCAGTTCGTACTCTTATAATTCGTTTTAAGGTTTTAATTGTATGAATTAATTGTAACTAGAAAAATTCATCTATAATATCACTTTTTGCACCACATGTAAGTACATTTCTTAAACCGATATATATTAATAAAACGGAATTAAATGAAATGTGTCAAAATCTACAATCATTGATAATACCGACAATGATTTAAACAAAAGAAAAACAAATAAATATTTGTTTTGCACTATAATTATAAATATTATCTTTCTAGATCCTTTTCAAATTAGGTGTTACAATATTATTAACAACATTTTAATAGGTAAATATTTTCAACTATATATGTTTCTATTTAAAATGAACTCAATTAAGTTCAAACCGAATTTAAATTAACACACAAGTGAAAGAAAAATTTTAAACCTATTTGCTATCCTTTTAAAATTGATAGCAAATAAATGTAATTGTATACAAACTCTTAACTTATAACGAAAATAAATTGTAATTTTAAACAATCCCGAGGAAGCATTGAAATAAAAATTCTAATTCTTTATTTTAAGAGGCATAATATGAACATGGATTACAAATCGTGACAGAATTCTTTTGTCGTGTGATATATACAAATTAGAATTCTTTGATTAACTAGATTTTACGAATGACATTTAGATGGATTACTTTTTCAGATTAATTTCGATAAAGCAATATTAATTAAAAATGCATTTACACAGATATCGAAATTATTTCAGATGCGTGTAGAAAACGAATGATTTTTCTTCTCAAATATTAGTTACAAAACAAAAATATATCTGGATAACATGCGTATGATGTACAATTAATTACTTTATAAAAGCTTAGAAAAGTCCGTTTATCTGAAAAAAAAAATAATAATTAAATTTCCTTAAGCTTAGTTATGTAGCTTGATTAGGAAATTTAAAAACATACACTAACTAAATTAGTTTAATGTACATCTTTATAAAACTGCAGCATTGTTGATAGTAGTTTATGAAGCTTAAGTAAAAATGTACAATTGACTGTATAAACAACAACATCATCATCACCTTCTAAGGTTAGGGGAAGATTTCATAAGAAGTTCGTAAATCGAAGTTGCGAGGAACTTTAGTTCGGTAAAGAGTCATTACATTCTACGAGTTTAAAGTAAAAATTTCAGAATTTGCGAAATGTAGGAGGAAAGAAGAAAAGAAATAATTTTGTTGGAAGGCAGGTTACGTACAAAATGCAAATTAATGTTACAAAGTATAAAAGGTAGATTATAAACGATCCTCGGGGAGTTTTGAGGGTTTTGGTGAGAATAAAGTTTCGTGGAGAGAGGAAATTTTGACTGTTGTGATTTTTTGAAGTTCATTATGGGGTTTGTTTTTCGAGGAGGTAGAGTCAAATGCTGCTCAGATTATAAAGAAGTATAGTAAACCTTCGCGCCGTTATGATGCTGAAAGTATACGGGTAACATCAAGTTATTTATTATATTTGTATTAAAGTTATATATCTATTATAGTTTATTATACAGTCGGTAACAAAATTGTGCGAACACTATCAAAAATTCCTATGTAAAAAAGTACACTTCCTACGGTTCTGTTAAATAAATGCTTATCGAATCATGTTCTTATACTGACTAAGAAGAGGATTCGACAAAGATTTATTTAACAAAACTGTATAAAGTGTACTTTTTTTACAAAGAAAATTTTCTAGTGTTCGGACATTTTTGTTACCGACTGTACGTTTAAGAAGTAGGCCCATTCTCCACTCCTTTGTTGAGCTTTAATTAAATATTTGTTAAGTTGAAATAGTAGAGTGTCATAGTGTTTCTTTGTTACATATACAGCAGTTTGAATTATGAATGACGAAGGCGTGACTTTATCACAAGGTTGCCACAATTCGTTACAACCTTAATTCATAAATATAAAAACAATATGTTTTACTACATTAGGAGAAAAGTAGTATTTTATGGCTACCACAAAAATTTTTTCTGTATAAATATAAATAGTAGTATCACCTGCCATTTAACAATAACGAATATTTTTAATCACAGCATCTCTTAAAAATGTTACATATGAAGTTTGGAGCAATTTTAATGAACAGATACTGAGATCTAGGTATACGGAAAATCACAGCAAGTTAGTATTAGCAGCGCCATTCGGGCGATATACAACTTAATTAAGTCAGCATTCGTTTTCATAATGATTAAGTTATATATCAAGTTTGATGCAATTTTATGCTATAAAATTTAGCCTTCCTTACCATGTAGTAAATTCTTTGCTCCAGAAGTCACCTGTTCGTCAAGATGCATCCAAATTTAACCACCTTAATTTCCATAAAAACCCTCTTATATTTCAATTTTTGTGCAGTTATATGCAATAATATATGAGATACAGCCTTTCCAAAAAAGTGGAAAATTGCACTATAGCAGCATCACCTATCATGTGCTACTATGTAGAAATACGAAATTTGTAGAGATTGAATAACATAATCGCTACCTTTTAAAATATATGCACCTAAATTCAGTCAACATTATTTTTCTAAATGGCAATCTCACATATCATGTTAGGTGAATTTATTCACTGTAAAATTTTAGATATAATCTTTTCGTTCCGCGGAAAAATTTGCAGCAATAAGGCTCATTTGTCAGCAGATATACATCGAAATTTAAAAAGCATTTTTTCCGTAATGTTATATCGCATATCAAGTTTGGCACATGTATACACTGTAGAAGCTGATATATAATCGTCCTGTGTCAGGGGAAATGTATAGTCTTGCAGTGACACCAAGAATGAAACCAAATAAAGAAATGAATGAATGAATTTTACCAGAATGCAACCAAATGAATTCAATATAGTTTTATAAGATAGCCATTTGATATATCAAATTTGGTGAAATTATGCATAATATAAATTAAGATATAGATTTAACGTATGCGGAAAAAAACTGAGTATTGCAGTGTAACCTGTTAGGATATTCGCACTGATAAGCTTTACTTTGTGTTAATATGCGACTAAACAAAATGTTTCATGAACATCACATTAGTTTTTAAACTTGAACTGTCATGCACAGGCAGGCATTATCTAAAAATAATAAAAACTTTTACAGGTCATCTGAAAACGATGGAACTCCAAATCGATGGAACTCCATCGTGTATTTAAATTCTCTTACAAATTGTAATCTTTATCAACGATAATTAAAAAAAAAAAAAAAAAAAAACTAATACATCTAAATTATGAATGTATTAGGGGGACCAGAAACTAATGTCGTTTTTGCACCTGTCGATATTCAGTTGTCATTTATCAGTTCATCGTGTGCTTGAATTGGTGTCAAAAACATTTCACAAATAGAATGACTTATTTACTCGTAAATTATAAGAACTAAGCTGTTATTTTACAATTTATAGTGAAATGACTAGGAAATAAAAGAAGTGCATATCCGGCATTATATGCTTTTTGAGTTTCGAATGGATAATAACGCAACAGTTGCTATAAGAAAAAAAAAACATTTTGCGATGTTTTTAAATGCATTAAACCTTTGTAAATGTTAAAGGCGTTTTTTTAAGTTCAAATTCGGTAATTTTCTTTTATCTGACTCGTGCTAATCAGGAAGATAAACAACTTTAGACATTGACATGTTAAGGGCGAAAATGGAAATAAATCCGTGTCAAACAATCGAAAAACTATTACATACACTTAATCAGCACCTTTTATTATCCAAGAACATTTGCAGCGAATAAATAAAGTAAACAAAGCAAGTGTCTGGGTTTTTCATAAATTGTCCAAAGTAAACAAAGCTAAGCGATCGAGCATATGGAACTTATCGTTTCAGTGGCACAATACAAAAGTGTTTTTTGATAACTTGATCACTGGACATTAAAAATAGATCCTTTATAATAATCCAAACTGCAAAAGACAGTGCCGCTCTTCAAAAGATTCACCAGAAAGTACGGATAAGCAAAAGTTTACACCACAAACAAGAGCTTTTCTGTGTTTGTTGCAGTATTCGCGGGATAATTCATTTTGAAGTGCTGAAATCTGGAAAAACTGTGAATGAAGATATTTAATGAGAACAAATGGATCAAGCAAACCAATCTGTAATTGAAAAGTGCCCAATGATTATTAACCAAAAATGAGTCATTCTACAAAACGATAATCCAAAACCACAATGCGCAAGACGAACAATGGGAAAAAAAATTATGAATTGTGATGGAAGGTATTGCCTCACTTACCATACTCGCCCTATATTGTGCCATCGGATTTTCATTCATTTTGATAGCTACAATATGTTCTAAATCACAAAAAATTTGAATATTTGGATGATGTCTAAAAAGCAATCTCCAGAGATTTTGGTCAAAAATCAATTGATTTTCATCAGTTCGGCATTGGAAACTTGTACAACAGATGCGTAAAGGTTGTTAATAACGAGGGAGATGGCATAATTGATTAAAAATAAGAACTTAATATCTATAGATAGATAGATAATATATCTGTTTGAATTGATTGTAAAATAACGACATTACATTCCGATCCCCCTAATAATTTATTCCTTTACCACAATTTGTGAAGCATAATTGAAACACATCCTTGAATTTGTTCTATAATAATTTCTGTTAGAACGTTTTCTCAAAACATAAATTGTCTAAAATTTAATTTTGAAAAAAATGTTAAAATTTAATTTGAACTATGTGTAAAATGATGATACATAATATTGAAAACGATTCAATAGATACGACAAAATCAAAATTCAAAGTAATTTAAAAACACAAGATATAGAGTTTTAATATTACATTTTAAAAATGGATATTTTGATAAAAACGGCTTTTATGGGTGTTTTGATAGCTTTAAAACATCTTTCTTTAATCTTAATCTATTCGAATTATTTTGAGAATTCATGTACGGAAACGCTGTATTCTTTAACGCATTTTCTAGTAGAAAATATGCCTGAACTTCAAAAACACATCCCTAAAAATTACACTTAAATATACACACTAAAACACAGGAACACGAATGGCAGATATATTGAAGCTTTAAACATTTTTAAAACCTTCTCGAAAAGCGTTAAAACCTTAAAACACAAATAAAAATGTGCATCGAGGAATTTCCACATATGTCCCTTAGTGTAGGTGAATATTGATTGAATGGCCTTCTAAATAAATCATAAATGCTAACCACAGTGTCAAAAAATGTCCTATTAGCTGCAGTTTGCTGCCAGAGATTTTCTGTAATTCAGAAAAATACGTTCTATGAACAAAAAAAAAAAAAAAAAAAAAAAAAAAAAATACGTTGATAGAACATATTTTTCTGAATTACAGAAAATTTCTGGCAGCAAACTGCAGCGAACAGGACTTTTTTTTTTGACAGTGCATACCATATGATATACAAATTTGGACTTCGTGTATCTGAATAATATATATTAAACTTGTTATTTAATGTGGTATAAAAAGTTCTTTAAATATACTTTATAGAAAATTCAGATATATATTCATGATGACCATGATTTTACAAAAATTAACTTATTAACAACAGTGCCATAGCAAAATTTTATATTGTACAAATACACAATGTTCTCAAAGTTATCAATTTTAATTTGGTGCGTTAGAAATAAAAGAATTGTTATTTATTTCATATTTTGCCCTGAATAAAGAGACATTGAAAGGAAGTTGCTTCTACATTAAAACAGTTTATATTAACGGGTTCACAACCTTTGTTTACTCATTTACATAATAAACCTATACTATTGAATTTCAAAGCTTATTGGGATTGTAATAATGTTTAGGCTACATACACTTAAAATTAACTCTATGAACATTACCATCAGTTTGGTAAACTTTACATTTAGTAAATGGAATCATCAACATCGAGAAAGATCTATTACAAATATTATATGATATAGATTTTTTGTTACTTTCATTATAAATGGTGGTAATTATATAAACAGTTTAAAAGTTCGAGTAGAATAGGTAATGAGAGAGAAAATTATAACACTATATTAATTTAAAATATGAAAATAATGGATTAAATGATATGAATGGAATAAAACTGGTGGAAAAAATAATTACAATTTTAACTGGTTATTATTTATTCATTTACATAATAAACCTATTGTATTCAATTTCAAAACTTTTGTGGATTGTAGTAATGTTACGGGTACATTAATTTAAAATTAACTCTATGAACATCACAATCAGTTTGGTAAATTTTAGATTTAGTAGATGAAATCATCGCCATCGAGAAAGATCTATTACTATATGATCTATTACTATATGATACTATTTCTTTTATGATATAACTTTTTTGTTACTTTCTTTAAAAATGGTGTAATTATAAAAATAGTTTAAAAATTGAAGTAGAATTTCAATGAAAGAGAAATTGATAACACTATATTAATTTCAAATATGAAAAGGAATAAATTAAGTGGTAAGAATGGAATAAATAGTACAATAAAAATAAATATCATTTTTTAACTGGTTACTTCAAATTAATTTTGGGATTTACTTAATATTTTCATACTTTTTTTATCGAGATATTAATTAGTAGATTTTTATTACACAAAAGTAGTTTTTAATAATCGATAAATGTGCAATACCGATTGCTATTAAAGAGCATGCTATTAAATTTACTTTGAAAATAGCTGTAGTGAAATTAAGCATTACTTTTGTTTATTTATTTTTTGGCACTTTGACTATAAAGCATGAATATCATTTTATGTTTCATTTTCAAATATCTATTAAAACCAATGTAACACTTAAAATGAGATAAAAGATACAAAAATTTAAAACTTTAAAAATACATTTTAATTAAAAAACATTAAAACACAAGACAGACGTTTCGGCTAGAACACTAGCCCTCCTCAGTGTCAAACATACAAACACAACATTTACAAAAATTCCAAATACATCATATCAAGATTAAATATTCAGGAGGAATAGCTTTAGCCTCGTTCAAGGCAGAATGTTGCATTTTAGTGAAAGCGCCCTCTAGAAAAATACGGGATTCATAAATATTTATATTGGAAGCTAAAATTTTAAAGTTTTCAAAATCTGGTATATGATCACTATTGAGAGAATGGATTACAAGTTTTGATCTTATCCCGTATTTTTCTAGAGGGCGCTTTCACTAAAATGCAACATTCTGCCTTGAACGAGGCTAAAGCTATTCCTCCTGAATATTTAATCTTGATATGATGTATTTGGAATTTTTGTAAATGTTGTGTTTGTATGTTTGACACTGAGGAGGGCTAGTGTTCTAGCCGAAACGTCTGTCTTGTGTTTTAATGTTTTTTAATTAAAATGTATTTTTAAAGTATTAATTCGGGATTCATAAATATTTATATTGGAAGCTAAAATTTTAAAGTTTTCAAAATCTGGTATATGATCACTATTGAGAGAATGGATTACAAGTTTTGATCTGAATCCCGTATTTTTCTAGAGGGCGCTTTCACTAAAATGCAACATTCTGCCTTGAACGAGGCTAAAGCTATTCCTCCTGAATATTTAATCTTGATATGATGTATTTGGAATTTTTGTAAATGTTGTGTTTGTATGTTTGACACTGAGGAGGGCTAGTGTTCTAGCCGAAACGTCTGTCTTGTGTTTTAATGTTTTTTAATTAAAATGTATTTTTAAAGTTTTAAATTTTTGTATCTTTTATCTCATTTTAAGTGTTACATTGGTTTTAATATATTAATGAGACGTATAAATTATGTTTAATTTTATTAAATTCAAATATCTATAGTTAATTACAATGTTGGCCAAATTATTAGGGATTTTCTTTTGATTTCGACATTTTTTCTATTTTCAAAAAATTATACTGGAGGAAATTATCTTGAACTTTAGATATGCAAATGACATTTACACACTCATATTTTCCACTATGGATTTAGTCATGAGTGCAATTAGAGGACCAACCACAAATTGAAGAAAACGACAAATATTTTAGATTACCCTGCATCATAAAATGCTACAAACGACTTGTAACTTTAACACATAATTTCACATATTATGTGCAATAGTTTTATGTTTTCTTGTAGGCATTGCACTATTATTTAGACATATATATATATTCTTTTTTTCAAAAGTTATTAATTATTTTGGTAAGTTCTTTGCTTATAACATAAAGGGATTTCAACAAAATTTTACAAAATTTTCAGAAAGCTTGACAAAACCTTAGAGAATTATTATTTTGAAACATAAAATTCACATATGTAATTTTCACTGAGATACTATGAAAATTTCTTCTAAATCTCTCTCTCTCTATTTTTTTATTTTTTTATTTATTTATTTACAGGGTGGTCCGAAAAACACGATAGAAAGTATTTTAAGTTTCTGATTTCAAATGTATTGATGCAAATATAATTCTTCCATATTATAATAGCACATATAGTAATATTTTAGTTGAATGCTTAATTACCGAAAAAAAAAAAAAAAAAAAGAATAAGCAATATAGAATCACAAACCTTTTAAGATCGATTATAAATCGTAAAATTTTTATGAGAATAACTGATGTAATGTCCCCGTTCGACGGACATGTCGTTCAGAGTTCAAAAAGAAAAGGACGCTTAGTGAAGAGATAATCGCGCAGTAAGTTATAGCACTCTAAAGTCGCAGTGATTTTTAAGCCATCAGATGACTGATGTAATGGTCCTAATCTCCCACTGATTTTCATTGTTTACAGGTTGATGGACACATATGAATCTACTGGGAGTGTTTAGGATGCAGAAAGAAAGGCGTCGAGACGAAAATCAGCAGTTGTTACTGACGACATCAGGGAGCCTGCACGCGCATATTTTGAGGATCAGCCAACCCACTCGACAGGCGGCCCAACAATTAAGCATATCCAAAACATCATTACAAAGGCTAATGAAAGCAGTAGGATTGTGTCCATACAAGATCCAAATGTGACATCCGCTAAAGGGGGGGGGGGTACTGTGCAGCGGAGAGATTTAGCAAACCACATAATCGAGGAACTTAAAAATGGTTCCATCAGTGAATACAAGATCTGGTTCAGTGATGAGACCCATTTTCAGTTCAGTGGTTTCGTGAACAAACAAAATTGCACCACTGAGGTACAGAAAATCCTCATCTCAGCGCCATCTCTTCACTGCATCCACAAAGGGTCATGGTGTGGTGTGCCATATCGTCGGAGCAGATAACTGGTCCGATATTTATTGATGGTGTGGTCACAGGAGTGAAGTATTGAGAGTTGCTAGAGCGTCACTTTGGTCCTGATGCGGGCCATCTCAACTGGACACGCCGGTACTGGTTCAAGCCACATGGGGCTCGTCCCCAAAAAACCTCTGACGTCTTCACGTGGCTTGAAACGAAGTTTGGTGAGCGTTTGTTTGCAATGGATGCAGAGAAATTCACGGGGCACGGGATAGAGTCGACCCCATACAATCCTAAATCAAATCCGTGCGACTTATTCTTATGGGGTTACATCAAGGTTAGAATCTATAGGAATAGCCCTGATTCACTGGAGGACCTAAAATTGGCTACCAGAAGTGAGATTGATGCACTTGATTACGACACAGTCCAGCGCATTATGACAGAGTTTCGGAACCGGCTTTATAACACTATAGTCGGGGACGGTAGACATTTTAAGCATCTTGTATATTAAATGTCATTCATATCTTTATTTAATAAAATATGTTTCATGTTCTTGCATGTTGTCTTTTTTCCACAATGATCGTTTACTTTCTATCAATATATATGTATATTTGTTACATTTTAAGTGTTGTAGGCATAATACATATGAGTTTATGTGACTTTTACATTTTAAGAATGTGACTAACAGTCCATTTATTAACACACACACATACACACACACACAATATATATATATATATATATGTAGCTCTTCTTTCCTCGATGGAAATATATATATATATATATATATATATATATATAATCAGCCTATTTTTTTCCAAATAATCATATAATGTGTCATCTAAATAATTTCATGCATTTATTTATTATGTGATTAACGTATAGCTATCTAGTAAATTAGAAATAAAAATATGTAGAACAAAATAATATGTCTTTAATGAACATGATATTCAAATCTGTCTAGCTTTAAATACTAAGCGTCGTACGTATTACATTTTGTGCAGATATATAAAATTCAGACAAATATACGTCAAGCAAATGATCAAGCAAATCAGTAAGTAACAGACTTTTGTGATTTCTTTAAACTTATTATACTAAATTAACAAGCTTTAGAACAATAATAATCCAATCTATTTATCTAGTTTTAATATAAATTCCTTCTCAAAAAGCAAGAAATATATATATATATATATAACGTATAAACTTAAAATGTACCATATAACTGAGCTATTTGTTTGAGTGTTATCGACCAATGTATAATCAGCTTCAAATTAAATCTAGTTCAGCTTAATAAAAAATTTTATGTGAATTAAACCAAATGGTTCTTTAAATTTAGCACGCACAAATGAACGTCATAAAATATCCTAAAAATAATAAAAGTATCTTCTAGAAATCTGTTATTAGAACTTGTCGAATTCGAAAAATATTATGAACTGAATGCGTATATGTAGGAATATAGAAAATAAACTAGAGAAAGAACGATTAAATAGAAAATATATTTTTTTTTATGATTTATTATACATATACGATGTCAAAATTCCACTTTGTTTGAAAGTTACTGTTTTAAACAAAACAGTTAATAAACTTAAACTAGTAATAAATAACTGTTCCTTATGTATATATCTAAACATCATAGATATAGGCTAAATCCATATAAAACTAAAACATATTAATCAAAAATCACGTTAATGCACAAAATATAAACCAAAAACCAATAATCAAATATAATAAATTAAATTTAAAAGCAGTAAAGTAAGATAGAACACAAGAAAAATAACTTGACAGTAATCCATACACCTGTATTAAAACTAAAGTTCGTCAGCATGCACTTAAAAGTCCATATTATTATGAAACTTCTTTTCCTAATTTTAAACTAGCAGCAATCAAAACATAATTAATCTCTGGATCTCAATAAGTCACATCTAAAAAAATAATAGAGATTAATAATGAACAGGTGGTACAAGATCGATCGATTTCATTTCCGCATTAAAATGAAGAAAAGTGATGGAGCAACTCATGAATAATTCAGACTTGAAGTAATAAAGTTGATAGAATCAGCTCAAGTTTATATCAAGAAAGAATCAAAGTTCATAATTGAGTTAAATTGCCATAAGAATGTTTAATAATAAAGTCGTTTAGGAATTTCTTAGATATATCACGTTGCATGATATCCTTAAAATTTGAATTAAGAAATAAAAAAATTACTAAATGAGAATTTACTTTTCGTACACTTGATCTTTTTTTTTTTTTTTTTTTTTTTGAACAATGAAATATTTTTCAATTAATTTTGCATTAAAATTTTAAAAAGACTAAAAGCTTAAAACAACAAAAATGTAATGACATCATAAAGGGGAATCACTTAAAAAATGTAAATGAATATGTAAACATAACATATAAAATGATAGTGAATTTGCTCATTCATTTTTAATTGAAAACCAAATTCTTAAATATCTATATTCTTTTGCTTTATATATCAAATATAATCTATTTTAAATTTAAAAAAGACATTTGTGCTGTTTATGTACATATAAAAGTGTCACCACAGGTTCGCCATAACTTGAAAACAAATATAATATTTTCATAAACGTAGTTCTAGTAAAATAATGTGACATTGTGCTACAAAATAAGAGAGCTTACAGCGCCAACTGGAATCAAACAGTGGAATTTATGTTCTTAAATTGGAAATGGTAAGAGATACTGAAAAAAGATAATTACAAAGTTGTAGAGTGCCTTTAATTTAGTAGGAAACGACACTTTGCGCACAAAAATTTAAAGAACAAAATGTTTAGAGTGCACTTTATTTGGTCAAGAATTCACTAAATCGTCCAAGTTAAAAACCACAAACGAAGAAGAAATCATCGAACGATATCGATTTTATTCAAACAAAAATTAATTAGCGTCTTAATTCTGTTTTGGCGGGAAATTCATATTCTAAAAGGATCGTGGATCAAATACCTTTCACATTATTTCTTTTCTTTCACTTTTCTTTTCTTCAACATCATGTATTAGGGAATACATGAACTAACAATCGTGCATTTGGCATCTTCTATTGTCAGCATTATTGTACTTTGTTATTGGGTTTTTCCTTTCTTACCGTTCTCTCTAAACTTTCTGGTAGACTATTGCTATTTTTTTTTTTCGCCATATGCCACTAGAGCCGATCTTAGTTCAATTTGAGACACACACCAATTTCTTAAATTTAGGTATTCCGTTTAAGATAATCACTAAATTCGAACCAACGAGATATATAAAGTAGAGTGATAAATGGTAACCCTTGAGAAGGTCCAAGATGAGTCATGTGACAAGCTCTCCTTGCACCTGCGTATTCGGCGGTTCCCTTGGTAGCAGCTTATTTTCAGTAAATTTCTATGGCAACGGTTTGGAGATTGTTCAATGTTTTTGTTTACTTACGTAGTTTAATATTCTTTTGTTCTAAATCGTTTTGATTTTGATTTTACTTCTCTTTTATTTCGTGTAGTTGAACTTTAACCGACAAAATGCTTAAAAATAGTTGAAAAATTATTATTTGTTGTTAAATTTAGCTCTTTAAAAGTTTAAATCTTCTTTTATAAACACTTTAAACTTTGTTGGGAAACGATGAAATAAAAGGTATTTTATTATTTATTAAAATGTTAAATATGTGTAAAATTATTTTAAAAACAATTTATTTCGGTCATAGGACTGTCATGTTACCTAATAATAATGATAATTTGTCGAACTGATATTTTAAATGCCAAAATAGCGATAAAGGGCCAAACACAGCAACATATTCGAGCATGTCACGTGATTCATCTTGAACCACGGAAAGTTGATCCTTCATCCACTGAATCAGCACTCTAATTTATATATCTCGTTGATTCGAACTTAACTTAAGATGGGTAGTCAGAATTTTTTTTTAGACATCACGTGAGATTTTTTAAACCGAAAGAAAACATTTTTTGCCCTCGTCTCAAGATGATTTCCAGATTAAAAGGTAATAAAAATTTATGAATAAAAAAAAGGAATATATTCTGATAGATATCATTAATACTTTTACCTATATAAGGAAAAAAAGTTTTCATCATAAAATTCTCCCGGAAAAAATTTTCCCAGGGAAAAAAGTCCCTGGAATTAAATCGAGAAATATTCGCAGTTTCACCCTTATGTCTTGTAGGTGAAATTATTGAGGAATCTTATCTATTATACAAAATTAAAAATTAAATTATACATAAAAAACATAATATGCATTGTTCATGACAAAACCTTCTTCTACATCATTTTATATAATAATGGTTAACATGCTCAAACATAGGCGCCGATTTTTCAAAATTTCATGGGTGACTCAATCGTTTATTCTGAGACACCATGCTCTGCTCCACTCCACTTCGGCCCACCCCAAAAAATATTTTAGTTTAAAGTCTTGTTTTTTGCACTTTCCAACAATGTTTAAAAGTGTTAAACTTCGTTTTGTCTGTCTGTCTGTCCGCACTCTAATTCCTGTAAATACTTATGGAATTTCCTCCAACTGATGTATGTTATTCAAGTTTACTACTGGATGTTCCCTATTGAAAATGAAGTGCGTACCTTTACTGGTTTGTTCACAGGGACTCCCGAAAGTATTCCAAAGCATTGTGTTCTATGGGGGGTATTCCTATAAACCATATTTTAATGCTTTGCTGTACACAAACCTCAATGAAATTGGAATGTTATTCAAGTTCACTATCAGATGTTTCTTATGCAAAATGAAATAACTACCAGGAATGGTCTGTGCACAGGGACACTCGAAAATATTCCAAAGCATTGCGTTATATGAGAGGTATTTCTATAAACCAAATTTTAGTAATTTTACTTTGCACAAAGCTTACTGAAATTGAAATATGTTATTCATATGTAAAAAAGAGTGCTTTGTATTGAATATAGTATGATTAGCATTAGATTTACAGGGCCGCAAAAAATATTTAGTTTCTTTAAGATACATTAATAAAAATTTGCTGGAATTGCAATTTTGTTTGCGTTAAGCTTTTTTAATACTTTCTAACAATTTTCAAGTGTGAATATGATTTCAATTTGTGTATCTGTCTGTCTGTCTATCTGTCCACTCTCTAGCTCAAATAAATATTTTTTGAATTTCTTTAAACTGATATATGTCATTTAAGTTCACTACTGGATGTTCCCTATTTAAAATGGAGTGAATACCTTTACATGTTTGTGTGCAGGGACATCCAAAAATATTCGAAAGCATTGTGTTCTAAGGGAAGTATTTCTATAAACTATATTTTAATACATTTACTGTACACAATTCTTAATGAAATTAAAATATGCCATTCAAATTCACTGTCGGATGTTTCATATGTAAAATGTTTGAATACCACCACTGGTTTGTGTACAGGGATACTCGAAAGTATCACAAAGCATTGCGTTCTGTAAGAGGTATTTCTATAAACCAAATTTTAATAACTTTATTTTGCATAAAGCTTAATGAAATTTAAATATGTTATTCATTTTCACAAAAGAATATTTTCTGTATAGTATAAATAACAATTGATTTGCAGGGCCCAACAAAAATATTCAGTTACATTAAGAGCTAATAATGAAAATTTGCTGAAATTGTACTTTCGTTTACATTAAACGTTTTTAACACTTTTTAACAATTTTTATTCGTGAATATGATTTCAATGACTGTATCTGTCTGTCCAATTGTCTGTCTTTCTATCTGTCTGTCTCCAGCCCCCAGCACCTCTAAATATATTGAGAATTTTGAAAAAAATATTATATATAAGTCAAGTTCACTACGGAATTTTTCCTATTTAAAATTACATTAATAGGTCCTCTACAACTATTTTTTGTACAGGGACAACCAAACAAATGAAAATACATTGCGTTTTAAGGCAGATATTTTAAAAAATCTTATTTAAATAACTTTCTTCTGTAAAAATCGTAAAGAAATTACATATACTGCTAATATTCTAACGTAATGTTTTGTATAGAATGTGATATAATTATTCTTCTGATTTAAGGGCAACACAAAAATATTCAGATACATCAAGCGCTGCAATTATAATCTTACGACTGAATTTCCTTTTGTCTTAAGCGTTTTTAGCACTTTCAGCACACTTTTAGCACAATGTCTAAGAGTGATTTTAAATTCAATTACTCTATTTATATACTTTTCAGTGCTTTTGTCTGTCTGTTGTGTGATAACGTAAACAAAGATTATTGAATGTTATATCACACAACAAGTACGTACAGTTAGAAATGTTAGTGTATGATTTTTCGTCTTTGTATAATTTGGATTTAATATATTTTTTAAAATAAAAATTTATAATAGAGGTAAGTAGTAACTTAGTCTGTTCGGGGCAATCTACTCCGTTCTTTATTTCAATGTCAAAACAGCTACTGCTTAAAATTATTGTTCTGAGATACTTTCTAATAAAGCCATTTTCTTTTAAGTGGTAACAATCGTTCACTTGACATTAACATATAAAACATATCATATTATCCGATACAGAAAACGTCATTCCTCATTTCTAATACATATATGTTTATATACATTAATTTCGAATCGAGAAAATAAGGACTGTAAAAAAAAGTGAGATGTGTGTGTGGGGGGGGGGGGGAGCAAAGCATTGCCTAAGAGAAGAAACATAAGACCAGTTATGCCTCGATAAAATTTTGAAAAGTCGTCACCAGTGCTTATACTTGTTTACCATTATTACCGTTGTAAAATGATATAGAAGAAAGTTTTGTATTCGCTTAAGCATACTATGTCCTTTTTTCTTTATAATTTCGTTTATAATTTTTAATAATAGGTAAACTTTATCAATAATTTTAGGCACAAGATATAAGGACAAAATTTCGAAAGTTCTTGTATTTTTTTTTTTTTTTTTTTTTTTTTTTTTTTCGGGGGACATTTTTTAGTGGACGTTCTTCCTGAGGACCTTTTTTTCCAAGGGATATTCTCTCTAGGGGCATTTTTTCCAGGTAACATTTTGTGGGAGACAAAATTTCCTAGAACCACTTTTACGACGTATTTACAAAAATAAGCTTTAAACGAAAACACAAGCTAAATGTTAACAACGCTGAGATATAAATGGACTTAGATATAAATATACAAATACAATTATAATAACACTGAGAAGTAACACTGAAACTGATAGTTTACGTACTTAATATTAAAATATTTTGTTTTACATTTTTATAAATACAACACTGAAAAAAAACAAAGAAACTAAATACTGAAAAAAAAAGTAGAATTGTGTAAAATTTAAGTATGTAAAATAGCTTAGAAATAATCATACTCAAATTTAAAAATCCCACGTACTTATTATTGAATATATTGACATGCTCAAAAATTGGCATCGACCATCTGGAATCCTAATATCCCAAACGTAGATTTTCATTGATGTATTCTTCCGCAAACCAATATGAAACAGCCACGAATTATAGTTATGGAGATTTGAGGGAATAAAGTTAATGTTTGAACTCTTTGTGCTTGATTTATAAAGATTCTATTCAAGAACTTCTTTTTGTTCAGCATATTTATAATAAATTATGGAGTGAACAGATATTAATTTGAAATCATGCGGTATTTCGTAAATAAGAGAAGCATGTTTCTTTTTGAAACAAAATTACTCTTTCCATCTTTACGTACTTCATTTTTAATAGTGAAGAGACATTTTTCTCTTATTGAAATTTCGTCTTAGATACTTTACTGTCGTTGTTAACAGAAGATGCTAATAGAATTCTTTACAAATAAATAACAGGTAAACATCTACACGAAACATTTTGTTACGTGTAAAAATGATATTATTCTCTGTATTTTGTTTCTTACTCATAAATTCATTTGCAAAAAACATCAGTTAATAATAGTTCAGAAGAGCAACACATTCCCTGTTGAGAAAAATATAATGAAAAATAAAGGTGTAGATCTTATGAAATCGTACTCAAACAAATAAATAAATAAATAAATAAATAAATAAATAAATAAATAATAAAATATAAATAAATAAATAAAAATAAATAAATAAATAAATAAAGAAAAGTCGTCCTTAGAATTAAAAATACCAAACACTATTGAAAGTAAACTGATTTAATCTTGCCATTTAAAGTAGTTTTAAGTATCGAATAAATTCGTTCATTATTACGATGTTAAGATATTTATGTTTCGTGTGTTAAACAGCATGAAAAGCTTAAACTTGCTTCAAAGGGATTTGACTAAGAATAATTATTTCAGTAAAAAAGTTATGCTAATTGCTTCGTCTGATAACATCAATTAAATTCTTTGATATCAAAGTTAAACTGTTTAGTTTGTTTTTCCAAAAGAGATGGTACTGTTTAATTTCTAAGATAAATAGTTTTCATAAAAGCTTTCAAAGGGGCGATTTATGAAACAATTTCAGCGACGATGATTAAGCAAATACAGAGCAGCAATTGGTCAGACGTAAGTACTGTAGGAGGAGCCAAAGCTGACAATTCAATGAATCGTTCTTTTCATGAATCTATCAACACAATGACAACATGGCTTCATGGCTAATCTGTGGTGGCTCCGTCTTCGTAGACTATCGCTAACACTTACAAATACAAAATAAAACGTTAATTTGAGTACAGCGGTTTTATTGTATTTACTTAAAAATTCTTATTTCTACAGCACAAAGTTGTTCAGATTTACTGTATTAAATTTTTAAAATATTTAGTGATTATTGCACTGTAATTATCACATATATTAGTTGAAACGGTATTTTCCATTAAACATAAATATACCATATTTTAATCCTGTATTTTGGTTGGCTTACTTATTTATTTACATTTACTTAGTCACTTACATAAATAAAATGATTCATTAATATCCAGATTAAAAAAGATTGTCAGAAAAATACTTTCATGCTTTTTATGATAACGTTAAAAAAGTCAGCCTTAGCCTCCTCTTTTTTTTAATGTGCATTAAAATATTTTATCTTGCCATATGTTTATAACTAAAAGGTAAAAAAAATCTTATCTGGTATCTCGTGGAAAAATATGTACACTGAATTTCATATTGAAAGTTCTATCTCAATTTCATTAGTAAATATTTATTTTTATGAAACATAGTGTATTGCATGTTACTTGTGACTTTTTTGAAATTCCTGTAAAAATTAAAAAATGTCCTAAAAGACCCTAATTATAAGTTGTCTTAAATTCCTAAAATTTTGTTGATGTTGTGCTACTTATTGTTATTTTAACAACCCAAATTAAGCAATGAATTCCAAACCCATTTTGTAATGCTGCACTGTGTTTGCTAGAAAAAAAAAAAAAAAACTTATTTTATTTTTTACTGGCATACTTTACCTATTTCACTGGTAACTATACTGAAAAGAATTTTCAAAATTCCATATTATTATTCATAAAATCTAAAAAAAAAAAAAAAAAAAAAAAACCAGTTAGACTTAAATTAACGTTTAGTAGTAAAATTTTCATGCTTAGAACATGAGGAGTCTCCACTGCCTTTGCATAGCTGCCAACTCCTGAAATGTGATTTTTCTGCAAATTCACAGAAATCCACATTTATTTTTATTTTATTTACTTTTTATTATTTTATTTATGTATTTATTTTTGTCTAATTTGCAGAATTCCGTGAATTTATTTCTTTAAAAAAGTCACGGATATCATTCATTTTAAAAATAGAAACTCCATAGAACGATCGGTGATCAAATGTTCTACGAAAGCTCCCAATTTCCAGTCTTGTACCATCTACAACATAAATGTCAATATTCGTTTGAAACATACTTTATGAGATTCTAGAACCTGTAAAGAAATAGTATTTATCAAATATTTCTTGCTCATTTAATTATTTCCTCCCCCCACCTTCAAATTTATCTCCAACTACCGATCGGCAATCAAATGTTCAGCAGAAGTCTTTTATTTCCCAATCTTTATGTATCTGTAATATAAATGATAATATTAATTTAAAAGTTGTTTTATTAAATTCTAGAAGTAGAATTGAAAGAGTTTAATATTTCTTACTCTGTAATTATTTTTCTATCCCCCCTCCTTTTCCAATCTCTGGAAAGTGAGGAACTCTAAAATCTATAAAGCAATAAAAGTGAATATTACTCACATATGTAATTATTTTTAGACTTTATTGCTGATCTTAATCAATCTATTTATTTTTCCACAATTAAATATTTACATGTCATATCTATAGGATGTGTAAACATGTGGAAAAAATTAATAGGTTTTTCAGGTAAGAAACATTTCGCCAAATCAGTGTATGCATGTATATATATTGTTTCAGTATGGTTAGAATTTAGTATAATCTAGCAGTATTTTAAATTTAGTATGTTTTATTTATTTATTATTATTATTTTATTCATATGTATTTGCAATAAGATGAAAGCCTCTAGATACTGTAAAATTTCCCTTTTATTTGCTCCTTCTATTTCCAACAATTACTATACTATTAATATTCTATTTATGGCATAAATTATGTCGCATACAAAATCTCTCTAATTTTGATTCTCAAAGGTTGGCAGCTATGCCTTTGGCAATGACTTATGCATTTTTTACTCCCCGCTTCCCAGTTGGATAAGTTTTGGCCAAATACCGAATATTCGGCCAACTAAATACTAACTTCAGCTTAATACCAAATATCCTTCAAACTAAATAGTAACTATTTAGAAATTTTTATTCGTGAATTCATCAACCGTGAATATTTATTTAAATCAAATTGGAGTGTAAAGGTTGATATTTTTATTTATTACCAACTATGCGAAAAATACCAGAGCCGGGAATCGAACACGGGCACCTTCGCTTAACGCACGGATGCTCTACCACTGAGCTACCCTGGCTGACAACCAGCTAGGCACTTCTCGCATAATATTTGTTGGGAAAGTTACCGAGTCTGCAAACACAGATATATCAGGTCAGCCAGGGTAGCTTAGTGGTAGACCATCCGTGCTTTAAGCGGAGGTGCCCAGGTTCGATTCCCGGCTCTGGTGTTTATCACATAGTTCCTAATAAATAAAAATATCAACCTTTACACTCAAATTTGATTTAAACAAATAGTAACTATTCCGTGGTTCATACACTTAGGAGTAAAAAAAATTCAAGGAGTTATCAAGTACTTTTCAAGCTCTTCCCAGGAAATTTTCAAGCACTTTCAACCAGGATTTTAAATTCGTCCACACTTTTGTTTTTGAGGGGGGGGGAGATGATTACCTACATAAAAAACCTAGTATCAAATGTGTTTATTATTTTTTTAAAACATAACTGGGGGGGGGGGGGGTGTCCCTGCCTCCTCACTCCACTCACCAATCCTTGACTCACTTTGCTTTATTAACACCTGTGGGGTTCTTCCTACCTCTTTGCTGCTTTTCCATGCAATAAATAAGAATATAAATAGTGCGTTTCATAAGACAAAAGCAGAAAAATATTATAGAAATCCCCATATCCAATGCTGGATAGAACAACATAACATTTAATAGCATTTAAAAAATAATAAGACAAAATAAAATGCGTTAAAAATCAGTAACTTATTTTTTAAGAATAGAAGAAAATTTTTTATATCTAGACCACTTTGTGCTACAGATTTAGTATGATTCCCTTTGGCGACATTTAAATTTTTTTCACTATTTGACGATGACTTTTTTGATAATTGTTAAAAAAAAAAAAATCTAGTACATACTTTTTCTAATGCTTATAACTTTCACTATTGAATTTTTTAGTTAATTTAGGGCAATATATAACACTCTATATGTATATTTCTAATATACAGTTAGGAAATAATTTCATTATTTTCATTTTAAGTTGCAAAAATGCCCCACAGCTTCAATTTTCAATTCTTTCCTGCTTATTTCTCAAAATAACGAAGGATACTCGAGGAACAGATTTCATATTTGTAGTCCTTGTTAAAAAAAAAAAAAAAAAAAAAGAATATCTAACTCTGTAAAGTTAAAAAATTATCATTAGGATATTAAAAGATGCTTCATATGAGTTTGAATTTGACTAAAATATTTTTATCCCAAAATATATTATCCGGAGTATATCCGAGGTAATTTAAAATATGTTTTTAAATAACAAGATACAATAAACGACATATGTATAATAATAAATGGAAAGGTTTGTTTGTCTGTCTGTTCTTTTATACATTCAGCCCCTACTGCAGAAGTACAAGAATTGACATACTGATGCTCTGGAGCCTTTCCAAGGTCTTCCTGAAAACAGAATTTAAAATTTTTAAGTAGTTGTGGAGATATTAATTAAAATGTCGACTCATGTCTAATCTCAAAGCGATCTCAATGAATGAGAATTCACCGTCATTGCATAAAAAAAGGTATTTTAACGGAGTTAAAAGCAGAAAAAAAAAAGAAAAGAAATTAGAAATATTTGTTCGATCGTTACGATTTCTGTACCAAATGAAAGGGGAATTTTTTCTGAATCTAAGTGTACAAGCGGCTTATCGGTACATTAATTAAATTTTTTCAAATTAACTAAAGTATGAATTTTTTGTGGCAACATCATTTCAAATGCCAGACGACCGTCTGCCATGAAAAAGGAAATGATTGTAACAGATCAAGATGTCACGTGTTATAGTGGAGGGGAAAATTGCAATTTTCAAATTTTCATTCACGTTACATTTGAATTAATATTCGGCCTAGACAGCATATTATAAACCTAGTGTTCAATTTCCATGAAAATATGTGGACAAACAAAAAAAATTAGATTAAATTGTTTTATATTTTGCAGTACATATTTTAAATATTGAGATATGCCGTTGAAATTTTGCAATATTTGGTTTTAATGCCCGATAATTCGATTCTGAATATTTTTGAAAGTGTAGAATTAATAGGAAGGGCTTGAGGGGGAGGAGGGGGGGCGAAAGGGAAAAAAAAGTTACAGCGTTTGAAATTGGTATTATTAGGTTTTAAGGAAAGATAAATCGATTGCGGATATTTTCAAGTGTAAAATTATTAGGAGGGACGTAAAGGGGAAAGAAGGGGCAAAAACATAGAAAAAGAACGGTTGTTTTGGAGAAAACAACGGAAAACTGAGAACGCCTTTATTCTTTTATATTTTGCAGAGTTTAGAATTCTGATACTCCTTTCACATTTCATACTTTTGATTTTTAACAGTATTTAGCCCGGAATTACGCAAGTTTCGGAGAAAACCACGAAAAAGTCAGACATAAGTCATTTTATAATGGTGTTTATATCATTTTTGTATCTCAGCTTCTAATTAGCATAATTTCAAAAGTAATATGTCATTTTGAAACTTACTTGAGTTGAATTTCAAGAGTAGACGCCACAAATTTCTGTCACCTTCCGTTAACCGACTACTGTAAGTAATGGAATTCGAGATTTTACGTTATTTCCATGTTTTAAGGTTTCCTGATTAGTTTTTTTTTTTTTTGTATCTCAGCTACTAATTAAAATAATTTTATAAGTAATACATTATTTGAAAGCTTTGTTGATTTGGAATTGAACAGTAGATCCTACAAACTTTTCTACTGCCAGATGGCGCTGTAATATATTAAAATTTCAATATTTCGAATTCTGAATATGATTAAATTATTTTTAATACATCATTCGAAAGATATTCTAAAGAGCTTTTATATTATCGAAAGTGGAATTCGAGATTTCACCAGATTTACACGTTTTAAGGTGACCTGATTAGGTTTTCTTTTGTATCTCAGCTACTAATTAAAATAATTTCATAAGTAATGCATCATTTTAAAGCTTTGTTGATTTAAAATTGAACAGTAGATTACAGAAATTTCTACCACCAGATGGCAGGGGTGGCACAAGCTAGGAGGCCGGGGGGGGGGGCACAGCCCCCCCCGTTGGGGAGTCCGTGACCCCCCCATCGGGGCATACTCCTAAAATCTCTCGGGGGGGGGGGGGGGGGGGAATACAAAATTTTCAGTTTTTCTACTTTTGGCAGCATTTTTCTTTCCTTGTACAAATTTGGAGCATTCCAGTTTTTCCATTCTGTATTCAATAGAAGAAGGTATTGGATTCGTAAAAATTTTCAGCTTCCAGTTTTCCATGAATATACACGTTTTGAGAGGTCCAGAACACGTTTTGACCACGATATTTTTAGAAAATGTCTGTCTGTGGCACGATGATCGACAAAACCACCAGGAGTACTAACAAATGGAATGGTACAAATGTTAACAGTAATATTATTAACAGTATTGCAATCTTTGATAAATACTTATATAACAAACTCTCTTTATGTAGTGCCCCCCTGTCGGGGAGGTGGTGTCCCCCCGTCGGGGAATTTCTGGTGCCACTACTGCCAGATGGCGCTGCAATATTTTAAAATTTCAATATTTTGAATTATAAATATTAATACTTCATTCGAAAGTTATTTTAAAGTACTTTTATATTATCGAATAATCTACATTAAATTTATCCAATAGAGGGCACTAATCGCAATTATTCGAGATTTCACCTGATTTATATGTTTTAAGATGTCCTCAAGGGGGCCAATAAATTAGAAATTGAGTTAGACCGTTCGAAATTGGTATATATAGGTTTTGAGTGCCTATGAGTCGAATGAGGATATTTTCGAAAGTGTAAAATTAAGAAGGGACAGAAAGGGTGGTGAAGGAATACGCGTGCGCAGCGAGCATATATATGAATTCGTGAGCACTGCGCACACACGGGTCTACGCTGATGAAAGCAGAGGGGACCCGGTGTGACTTTTTACCCGATTAGAAATAATTTTTTTTTTTTTTTTTAATTCCTTTTCTTAAGAATAAAAGTTTATGAGTAATAACATGGAATTTTGAGAAATCCTAAGGGTGGTGAAGGAATATGCGCGCACAGCGCTCATATATATGCATTCATGCGTGCGCATCGCGCATGGGTCTACGCTGCCGAAGGCAGTGGGAACCCGGTGTGACATTTTTCCCGATCAGAGTTTTTTTTTTTTCTCTTTTTGTTTCACACGATAAAAATTAATGCAATTTTGAGGATTCATTAATTATAATGATTCATTTAAAAATAGTGACCAGCGAAGCAGGCATAGCCTGCTAGCCTTTAAATAAAAAGATACGATTAAAAAAAAACATAGAAAAAAATACAACATAAGAAATTGCCATACCAATAGAAAGGTTGACATTTCATTTTTTTTTTTGTATCATTGATCACATTTTAATTTTCCAGTGGAAAATGGAAAAACCATAAAAAATGTTGCCTGAATATATATTTTATTATACAAATCTAATATCCCTGTGACAGAATACTTTTATGCTTTCTGTGACAAGCATTGTTTGTGGAAACATTTTCATTCAGGGTTGGCAAGTTTATGTCGAGGTGGTAGAAACTGGCATGGCGAAAACCTCTTTCTGCCACATTTGTGGCAGAAACTCAGAAAATGACATAAAAGTAATTACTGATATACAATAGATAATGCATAGGAAAATCGATTAAATGTTAATCAAAATATAATTTATTCACAATGTTATCGCCATTGAAAATCGAAGTTTACATTGTTTACACTATTCAGTCTTCTATAACAAAAGACAAGTTTTGATGTGGTTTCTAAACCTAAACGATTTTTCAATTTGTGATGCACAAATGAGAAATTTGAGAAGATTCTCTCAATTCCAGCAGATCTAACAGGCATTGCCATCAAGGAACAAACAAGATTTGTGAAAGTTTCATCTATTGCACATTTTTTAAAACTGGACCACCATGTAAATAGTAGCTGTGGTAGTTGCCAAAGTAGCTTAATTCAGTTATGTTAAGAGTTAAATGAATGAATTTTAGAATTTGAAATAATACAAAACTAAAATCTAGTATTTATGTTCATTATTTTATATAAATATTTGATATACTCTTTATATTTAATACTAGCAGGCTACGCGCGCTTCGCTGGTCACTATTTTTGAATGAATCACTATAATTAATGTTTTCTCAAAATTGCACTAATTTTTATCATGTGAAAAAAAACTAGTATGTTGTGGCCACCACAAGACTTTCTTCTATATTTTCCTATACATATTCAATCAGTAACAATATTTTAAAAAAAAAAAAAAAAAAAAAAAAAAAAAAAACGATTTTTTTTTCTAAGTTTTTTTTTTGTTAAAAGTAAAAAAAATCGATAACTTTGCTTTAAATTATCACAGATTTATGGTTCAACCATTCGTTTTAAAGGTATTGACGAGATCTTTCGAATGATACCCATCTTCAAAATTTAACCCCCCCGGGGGGGTACTTCCCCCCCAGGGGGGGAACCGATGCCCCCCCATGCACAATTTTTTTTTCCTAGTTAACTACTACTATTATCAATAATTCATATTAATTTTACAATCACAAGTTTAAAATAACTGTCATTATGCCCATTTATACGGAATTTTGTCCTATAAAATGCGATCACAGCGCCACCTGTTGAGCTATTGATCCCCAAATCTAATGGGCACCAGTTCATGTCAGGGTGCAACTAAATACCAAGTTTGGTTAAATTTCATTCATTGGTTCGTGAGATACAGCGTCCACAAAAAAATGATACAGACACACAGACAGACAGACAGACAGACACACAGACAGACACACAGACAGACATTTTTTAAAAACTATCAATTCGTGTTCAGGACATCCCAAAACGTGTAGATCCGTCAAAAAACGGAGGTCGAAAATTTTCGCGAATCCAATACTTTCTCTATATTACATATAGAAGAAAGTAAAAAAAAAAAAAAATCTGATCAGGAAAAATGTCGCTCTGATTCCCTACTGCTATCGGCAGTGTAGACCCGTGTGCAGTTATTTTAATTAGTATCTGAGATACAAAATAAAACCTTATCAGGACACCTTAAAACAGGTGAAATCTCGAATTCCACTTTCGATAATATAAAAGTACTTTAAAGTATAAGTATCTTTCTTATGATGTATTAAAAATAATTTAATCATAATTAAAATTTAAAAATCTATATGCAAAAAAAAAAAAAAAAGATTTCTCTCTTAAAAGATTTTGAGTTATGAAATGTTTTGTGAAAAAATCGATGTTTCATAATGTCTGACTTTTTCGTGGTTTTCTCCAAAACTTGCATAATTCCGGGCTAAATACTTTTAAAAATCCACAGTATGAAATGTGAATGGAGTATCAGAATTCGAATCTCTGCAAAATATAAAAGAATAAAGGCGTTCTGGGTTTTCCGCCATTTTCTCCGAAACAACAGCTCCTTTTCTACATTTTTGCCCCTTCCCGTCCCTAATAATTATACACTTGAAAATATCCGCAATCGATTTATCTTGCCTTAAAAACTAACAATACCAATTTAAAACGCTGTAATTCTTTTTTTTTTTTTTTATTGCCCCTACAAATCACCACAAAGCAGTTTTTAAAGAAAATTTGGTATTTACGTGTTAACTGCATGTCATTGGCAGGCTATTCATATGCATAAATACAAATATGTAAGAAAGTACAATATATTTTATAGGATTACTTCTATGATAATCATATGTAAATATATATATAAATATTTAAATACATAACACATATTTTGTATTAACCACATGCCAGCAGTTAATCTCTGGCAGGCGGTTAATACATAAATACTGAAATTTTCATTTAACTAGTATGTTGTGGCCACCACAAGACTTTCTTCCATATTTTCCTATACAAATTCACTCAGTAACAATTTAAAAAAAAAAAAGGTATTGACGAGTCCTTTCGAAAGATACCCATCTTGAAAATTTACTCCCCTCGAGGGGAGACTTCTACACATACAAAATTTTTTCCCAGTTGACTATCTCTATTATAAATAATTCTTGTAAATTTCATAATGATTACTAAAAAAGAATTATCTTTATGCACATTTATACAAAATTTTATCCTATATCACCATGTTAAAAATTTAGAAAAAGCGGGATGGCAACGCAACCTGTAAGACAATTTTTACCAAAAGTTGATAGGCACTAATTTATGTCAAGGTGCAACTACATACCAATTAGTATGAAATTCTGTGCAGTAGTTCCTGAGATACAGTTGCCACTAAATTTTGTCACACACACACACACAGACAGACATTTTCTAAAAATGGTCAAATCGTGTTCTACAGCTCTAAAAACGTGTAAATCCATCAAAAACCCGAGGTCGAAAATTTTTACGAATCCTGTACTTTCTTCCATTGAATATAGAAGAAAGTAAAAATAACAAAATTATAACCAACTACAATTAAATAAAAAATTTAAATCATAATATATATGATTGAACAATTTAAATGCACAAAATCCCAGTATAAAGCAGTTGTTATTATGCATGTATCTACGCTCCATGTACATTAAAAAGAAAAAATAACATGGTTACTTTACTGCTACCTCACTCTGCATGAAATGGTCATAAAATGCATCAAATAACATACTGCAGTAATTACTGTTACATATGTATTAGTGCTTTGTGCACATGAAAATCAAAGCGCCCATTACAAAAAAAGACAGATTATACAGATGTAAAAAATCACCTTTTAAATACAAAATACATGTACAATAATGTATGATAATTTAAATCAGCAGATAATTTCAATATTAATTTACATTTGTATATAATCTTCCCCTTTCAAAATACTCTTGTTCCAAACACACACATCTTTAAAATGCAAAATATCTGTTATTTACACAATATTTATTTAAACATTAATTTTAATTCACTGAATAGAATAATATTATTAAATAGGAATTAAAATTTATATAAAGAAATTACCTCTACAATATTCCATGTTCGCAGTTATTATGACTTTTCAAATTACTACTACAAAATTCCACAGTAACACAAACAAATATCTAAATAATTCAAATTTTCATTATATTTCTGTTATTTACCTCAAAATTCACATTTCAGTAAAAATATAAATCAAATCAATTTATGTGAAATGATTGTTCTCAAAATATTTTATTTACTTTTTACAAATATCCAAATAAAATACATAATGAAAATCAAGATTTATATATTAATGCCATATATAATTAAGAGATAAAGTTGATAAGAAACAGATTATTTCTTCAATAATAAAAATATATACTAATTCAATAATAATTAAATTAATAAATCTCTTTAACTCACCATTGAAGGTTATGGTTAGCATCTATTTTTTTTTCCCTTAGTGGCTGGAATATCCCTCATAAGATGCAGGTGGATACTTTCATTCTAGATGAAGTCTTCAAGTTGTAGTTTTCTTAATAACCGAATCGATAATACCTTTGTACGTACATTTTTAATAATCACGTACATAAGGCAATATTAATTCAGTTGAAATAAATGTTTGGATTCTGTGAAATAAAAAATGAAGTTTATTTTCTTAGCTAAGCATAGATATATGTAATGATAAATAATTGTACACACATAGAAAGGAAATAAAAGTAATAAACTATAAAAATTTAAACAGACAGCCTATATAAGTAACACTTTCAAACATTAACAGCAGCACAAATAAAAACTTTATATGCAGCAACTAATTACATTACATTAAAATTTTGATAACACAAAAGCAAATTATATCTCTTATTGCAAAGAAACGCATGGATACTTTTTATCCCAATTTATCTATTCAGAATCTTTAAATCTGAAATAACGCTAAATTATTTTTAAAACATGAATATGTTCGTAACAAAACAAATGTATATTTACATCAACGTTAATTTTATAAACGTGGCAAACAAATTTCGAACATGTTATTTATATCAGCAATGTTTTTCAGCAGGTAATGACATTGATATCTAATTGTATAACTAATTCATATCTATAAATCTCGAATGCAGTAAGTAATTTCTATTGTTTACCTTAGTTTTGCATTTACATTACACAATAGATTCGTCGATAGCAAGTCTCCATTAAATTAAGATGGACGTTCGCGCTTGTTTTCTATGTTCTATGTATATAAAACGAGTAGATTAAGAAATTTAATGTTTAAAAATAAGCTTACCAGGAAAAATAAGTGAAAATACCTTTTCTATCGAAGTGCCGATTATGCGATTATTGATTACATGAAATAATCTAGATTGGGGTCCATTCCATAGTTCGTGAATCGTGATTCATTCAACATAAACTCCTCCTTCGGTAGTGACGTCATCAAACCACACCTCAAATGGTCGTAGCTAGGAGTGTTTCATAAATCGCTTCAAAGGGTCACACAACGTTTAATACATGAGACAATTTTAATATAGATATTTTATATAGAAATACAATGTATTTTGTATAGTTTTGTGTTTGGAAAATGGCACGTGCACACAATTAGAATGACATAATTTTTTTTCTCTAAGTATTTAGTAGAAATGATAAATTGCTTTTGTTATCTAAATTAAATAATTCATGATACTTTTTCTAAGATTCTAAGACGGAAAGAAGCCGCTCACCACTATGCAGCGGTTTTGAGCGTTTTTAACCTTTGGAGAGGGGCTCCAAAGCCACTGTGGAGATTCAGAAGAGCCCGTCTCCAAAGGTTAAGCCTCCCCCGTTGTTTATTGCATAGCAAATAACAAAAAAAAAAAAAAAAAAAAAAAAATTACAAAGTTCGCCAGAGCAGGGCTCTCACGCGACAGAAGGCGAGAAAGTTGCATGAAAGTGAAGAGGACCGGAGCCAGGTAGAAATCTATTTACAAAGTTCATTCAGGTAATGTACAAATTTTACAGTCTTTATACAATGTACTCGCAGTCTTTATATCAAGCTCAAACACCCTAAGGACAATGTTGGTTAATAGCAACATCATGCGCAGGATGATTGCTTTCCGAGAGCACTTCTGTGGAATACTTTAGCATCAGACATGACCAGTATTCGCCTTGTTGGAGAGGAGGAAAATTAAGGAAAGATAGAGAAGGAATTTAGTTTGTTGAATTTGATAAATTTTGAAGGAAGGCATAGATGCGCTTTAATTTGAGCCGTAGGGGCTTTCTAGTTATTATATTGTTTAGCCAAGTTGCTGGTCTAGGGTTAGGGTTCCTTAAATGGTAAGGTATTGTAAGTTGACAGTGAAAGTAGTAATGTTGTGCAGTCCCCTCCTCACCGCAAGAGCATAAGGGTGATCGTCGGCAATGAAATCTGTGAAGGTATTTGGGGAAAGGGCCATGACCTGACAGAAAGGCAGAGATTTCCGGGGAGAGGTCCCAAATATTGAGTGAGACATTTGGTATTAGCTCGTGAGTGTATCTCCCTTTTGGAGACACAGTCCAGATACTCTGCCAGTCATTAATTAGTTTTTGATTTGGGTGATATTTTATGTAGGAAGGGGGAGCTTGGAGTGAATAGGCTATGTCACTAGATTCTGTTGCTGATTTTGCTAGAGAGTCCGCTAGTTCATTTCCGACGACCCCCTTATGGGCAGAAACGTGTGCCAGGGATATTTTAGTTTTTAATTTTGAGAGCTTAATTTTAATTTCAAGTACTTGTGGGTGTCTGCTCTTGTGACAAGCTATGGCCTGCAGGCTCGAGAGGCTGTCACTGAAGATTGAAATTTGATTATAGTCTGGAGAGTTATTTTCTGACCACTCAACTGCCTTCAGGATGGCAAAGAGCTCAGCCTGAAAGACCGAGTTGTGGTCTGCGAGCCTGCCTGCCCAATGATGGAGAACTTTGTTATTGTTTAAAACGCAGAGTGCAGCTCCCACTCCATGATCGGTTTTGGAGCCATCAGTGTAGATCGCCAGTTGAGCAGACGGGGAGAAGCTGTTTTTTGCACAATTTATGAGAAGGGAAGCAGCATCCTGAGCTGGGTGTATTTGCCAGCTGTTAGAAAGCTGTTGGACATGAATATTAGGAAGGAGAGTGTCTGTGAGAATGGAATTATTTAATTGCAGGAAGTTAGTTTTGTTAAAGTTGTATTGTGAGCATGTGGAATACCAGTGATGACTGTGAGGGCATCAGTAGAGATTGTTTTGTAACCTCTAGAAATTTGGACCAAAAACATTCTCTGTATTGAGTTAAGTTTAATCGACGCTGCTTTGGTGAGGTTGCCCCCCCGAATGCCAGCGCCGTAGGTTAGGATCTTTTCTACTACTATTTTATACCAGGTTTTTAGGAAGAAGGTGGATATACCCCACCTCTTCCCTGCCATTTTTGCTGAATTGTGGAAGATTTTAGAAGTTTTTATCTTTAGGTCTTGTATATGTGCCAGCCAGTTTAGGTTTCTATCTATTGTGATTCCCAGTATTTTAAGTTGTGAAACATGACGGACACTGACGCCATCGATCCTCATCACTGGGTTCCGTTTAAGGAGTCTTGGGAAGGAGAAGGTTAGTGCTTGCGTTTTCGAGGGTGAGAGTGTTAGATCTGATTCTATTAATAGGGAGCTGAAGAGGGAGAGGGCAGCCTGGGCCTGTTCCTCCAGAACTTTTCTCGTTAAACCCGAGAGAATCACAGAGAAGTCATCAGCATATGCGAGGGTTTTAAAACCCTCTGAGTTCATTTTTAGAAGAATTTTGTTGGCCACCAAGTTCCAGAGGATCGGGCCTAGGCACGATCCCTGGGGGCAGCCCTTAGATTGTGGAAAAACACTGTAGTTAGGGCCTCAGTTAATCAAGACTTTCCTGTTGGAGAGGTAGGAGCTGATGACTCCCGCAAGATTTCCCGGGCAGTTGAGCGTTTGTAGAGTGTGTAGGATGTGTGGCCATTCGATGTTGTCGAAAGCCCCTTTAATGTCAAGTGAAATAAGAGTGGTGTACTTTCCAGACTGAAAGTTAAGAGCGCAGGAGTTTAAAATTTGCTGCAAAGCGAGTTCACATGATCTGCCCTCTCTGAACCCGAATTGGTTGGGGTGTAGAAGATTATTGGATTCCAGGTAGAAATTTAGTCTATTGACAATGAGCTTTTCTAGTAATTTGCCTATTGTTTGGAGCAGGCAGATCGGTCGATAGGAGGAGGGTTCAGAGGAAAGCTTCCCTTGCTTCAGAAAGTACACCACTTCACCCCTTCTGAGAATTTCTGGAAAATATTGTAGTTTGAGGCATAAGGTTGTCCATGTGTGAAAAATATATGTGAGTGTATTGAAGGAGTGTCTAAGGATTCTGAAGTCTATGCTGTCAGGGCCAGGGGCCTTATTTACGTTAAAGCTATAAAGAGCAGCCCGGATTTCTGCCTCCGTGAAGGCTTCGTCCATGGGACCTGAAAAATTTGGAATATGGGGGCTGGTGAAATTACTCGGAGGGAAGAGAACTGAGGTGATATATTCTAGGTTGTTGTGTTTAGAGGAAAGAGCTGGAGGACGTTCAAGTTTGAGTTCTGTTGGTGTGAAAAATTTGTTGCTATAGAATTTCTGTGCAGTGCCATGGATGTTTGTTTGTGTTGTGCAAAAATGTTTCCATGCGTTATGTTTTGCAATGTTTATTTGTTTTTTGAATGTTGCCGAGAGTTGGCGGATTTTAAGTTTGTGTTGCATTAGATCTGAGGGGTTGATATATTTTTGTTGTCTCCGGAGTGCTGTCAGGCGGTTACGCATGGATCTGAGTTGAGGGGACCAGAAACTGTAGGTGAATTTCCGTCCCGATTGTTTGAGCCTGAAGGCTGAAGAGGCAGCAGCGTGTATTGTGGAGATAATAGAAGAGGTTGCATTTTCTAAGTCTTGGGTGTTCCTTACTGTATTAATGGTGCCAGTTAGTTTATCGGTGGATAGTTTAAGTAATTTATTAAATTTTGAGAAGTTGCCATGTTTTGTAGCAAACCTTCGAAGAGTTGATTTAGTTGGTGAGGATTTTAGGGTATATGTTATGTATTTGTGATCTGAGCAGTTGGCTATATCCAGGACCGACCAGTCGTTCATTTTGGCGTATGTTTTCGGGTTTACTAGTGTGAAATCAGGCCAGCCTTTGGCATCGCATTTTTGGAAGGTCGGTTGTGAATTTTCAATGTTCGCGAGACAGAGGTTATTTATTGTGATGTATTCTATGAGGCTGCTTCCTCTTGCATCCTCACGGGGAGAACACCACAGAGGTGAATTTGCATTGAGGTCGCAGCCACATAGAAAGAGTGTTTTGTGATTGATTAAGTGCTGCCACTCCTGCATGCAGTCCTCGAAATCTGCAGACGGGGCTGCGTATGCGCTGCCAAGGTACAATTCACCTTCATTGGGGGTCAAAGTTATAAAAACACAATGCTCCCCAGTGAAGAGGTGAGTGTAGGTGAGGTCTTGTGTTGCGATGACAATGTGTGCTGAGTGTTGGACGGACTCAAACCTGGACCAGGAGGAGGGAAAACCATACAGATCACCCTCTTTAGTGCAGTAGGCATCTTGCAGCAGCCCGACATCAATAGAGTTCTTCTCCATGAATTCTCGTGCTGCCAAATTTGCCGCCCTACAGTTATTGAGGTTGATCTGCAGGATTTTCAGGTTAGTGAACGAGGTGAGAGGAATTGATGGTGCTGCTACTGGGGGAGGAGAGGAGGAGACTGATGATGAGGACATTGGGAATAGGACAGAAGGTAGGGTTTAGAAAGGTTGAAGGAGCTTACCAACTGGTTGAGACTGGTTGATGTCTGGGTGGAGAGTTGAGCGCCTGGTTGTATCCGTATGCAGGGTCGTAGAAGGATGGGAATTCTCCATATTGTGGAAGGGTGGGATCTTGATATCTCCAGTAGCGCATGTAGAATATAGAATCACTTGCTTGTTGCTGAGAGTTTGGGTAGATTGGTTCTCTTAAGAGTGATTGTTGTTGGTAGCTTGTGTAGTTTTGATCTTCTAGAGTGCTGTCTCTATATTCGTAGGGATGTGATGTTCGGCTGGTTCTTGGACGAGAGTTAGACAAAGACGCCCTGCGGTTTCTAGGGCTGGGTTGCTGAGCATTGCTGTGATTTCTTGGGCGGGTGCTAGATTGATATCTTGATCTGGGTTGCTGATCATTGCTGGGGTTTCTTGTACGAGAGCTGGACTGAGCCGCCCTACAATTACGATTTCTTGAACTCGATTGTCTAATTTTGCTGTTGGTTGAATGACGTGAGATTTGAGGAGGTTGGCGAACTTGGTCGCTATTAAATGCTGTATCTCTTCTGGAAAGTCTGAGCTGTTCACTTTCTAAGGGAGGGAATTTCAGATCCAGCTCCTCACGACGTTGTCGGTATTTCTCCTCGAAAACTGGGCAGGTCCTTGAGTAAGCAGGATGATCTGATTTCAGGGGGGGCTGTTGATTTTTAAGTCTGATCATGCTCACCCTCTGGCAATTAATGCAGTTTGGACTTTTGTCACAATTTTCATTTTTGTGGTTGCCAGAGCAGTGTGAGCAGAAGGGGTTATCAGTGCAGGCGGCAGTAGCGTGCTCATAGCTTTGGCAGTTTGTACACTTGAACACTTGTGTTAATGGTCTAATCGGCAGACTGAGTAATCCTAATTGGATGGAGCTTGATCTGATGAAAGCTTCCGCTAGTGGAGGAGGTGCCTGGATCACCCAGTTATTGAGATCTTCGTTTCTTGCCTGTTGAGGTTTGATGACTTGGATAATGTCTGCTTGGTCTGTATGGATTCCACTGTGGTCTGTCAGACTTTGAAGTAATTGCTGTTCCTCAATTTCTTTCGGTAGGCCCATGATAAGGAATCTTTGTAAAGGGTTCGGCTTCTTTTTTATTATTAAGTTTTGATTGAGTTCTTCTTTAGCTTTCAATTCTTCGAGTAATTGGAGAGCGTCTTGTTCAGTCCTGCAGTGCACATCGATAGATCTTTTGTAAATCTTTGTTTTGACTATTTTTGCCGTTGTGGAGATGTTGTGACTTTTGATTAAGTTCATGATTTGGGATCCAGTTTTCGCTGAGTTTGTTGCTGCAATGTAGATAATCTTCTTAAGTGATTGGTGGGAGCTGAGTGCTGTTTGGAAAATTTTATGCTGCTGTGGAATTTGCATATTTCTGTGTTTGGGAGGTTGGGCTGTTGTATGATGACGATTGTTTAAGGAGCTGGCTGCAGCTTGGGAGAAGCTTGGGGATTCCGATTCATATTCTTGATGAAGATGTTCTTGATGAGTTCTTGTGAGATTTTCCTGGTGGTTTTCCTGTAGTATTCTGTCGTTAAGCTTGCCTTGAAGTATTTTTATTTCTGTTAGTTGTTTGTCCATCACAGCGAAATTATTCGTGATAAGAGCTTGTATATCCTGTAGCGACTGGGTTTTGGATGAATCTTGGTCGGAGATGTATGTCGGTGTATTGTCTTGTGTGGCAAGAGATGTTGACTGAGAGGTTGATGAACTGCTTCTGTCGAGTGCTTTAATTTGTTCAAAAGCTTGTTTGAAGAGTTCTAAGGGGACTGGAACATTTTTGCTGGTTCTGATCTTGGTTATTATATCGATTGCCTTAGTGGCAATTTTTTGTATGGAAGTAAATGTCCGAAAAGTTTCCTTCCTATTGAAGGTGACTTGTGGGAACTTTGCTCTAGAGCGTCTGGTCGGAGGTTCGAAGTCGGTGTCAGTGTCTACCTCCGAGAGTAGAACATCGACGTCTTCTGCCGAAGGAATCGTAACTTTTTCACCTTCCCCGGACATGTCTGTCTTTTTAAAGAGGAGCTTTCTATCTTTTTAAATTTTCGAGAGCTTTGAAATATATATATATATATATATATATTGCTTAGCAAGGAGGTTAAAAAGTAATTTAGAGATCCTTTTCGGGAAAATCTTTTAGAACAAAATTCACACGCGAATGGCTTTTCTACTGTAAGAATGCGTAGCTGTTTTCTTAGATTACCTTTTCAAGAACTCCTTTAGAGCATATTAGACAAACGCATGGCTTATCTTTTGTATGGGTGCGGAGATGATTTTTTAGATTAATCTCAATAGAACATCCTTTAGAACACACTTCACACACGTATGGCTTTACTTTTTTATGGAAACGTTGGTGAGCATTTAGAGATACTTTTCGGGAAAATCTTTTAGAACAAATTTGACACGCGAATGTCTTTTCTTTTGTATGGAAGTGTAGATGTCTTCTTAGATAACTTTTTCAAAAATACTTTTAGAAAATGTCTGAGAAACGTATGGCTCTTCTTTTGTATGGTGCGGAGATGATTTTTTAGATTAATATTTATAGAAAAAAAAATTTTAGAACACACTTCGCACACGTGAGGCTTAACTTTTGTATGGGTGAGGAGATGATTTTTAGATTAATCTCTATAGAAAATCCTTTAGAACACACTTCACACACGTATAGCTTTTTTTTTTTATGGAAGCGTTGGTGAGCATTTAGAGATACTTTTCGGGAAAATCTTTTAGAACAAATTTCACACGCGAATGTCTTTCTTTTGTATGGAAGTGTAGATGTCTTCTTAGATAACTTTTTTCAAAAATACTTTTAGAGCATATCTGACAAACGTATGGCTTATTTTTTGTATGGGTGCGGAGATGATTTTTTAGATTAATCTTATTAGAACATCCTTAAGAACACTCTTCACACACGTATGGCTTTAATTTTTTTTTTAAGGAAGCGTTGGTGAGCATTTAGAGATACTTTCCGGGAAAATCTTTTAGGACAAATTTCACACGCGAATGTCTTTTCTTCTGTATGAAGTGTAGATGTCTTCTTAGATTACCTTTTTCAAAAATCTTTTAGAACATATCTGACAAACGTATAGCTTTTCTTTTGTATGGTGCGGAGATGATATTTTAGATAATTATTATTAGAATTTTTTTTTTTTTTTTTTTAGAACACACTTTACACTCGTAAGGCTTTGCTTTTGTATAGGTGCGGAGATGATCTATTAGATTAATCTCTATAAAAAAAAATCCTTTAGAACGCACTTCACACACGTATGGCTTTACTTTTTTATGGAGGCGTTGGTGAGCATTTAGAGATACTTTTCGGGAAAATCTTTTAGAGCAAATTTCACACGCGAATGTCTTTTCTTCTGTAAGGAAGTGTAGATGTCTTGCTTAGATAACCTTCTTCAAAAATTCTTTTAGAACATGTCTGAGAAACGTATGGCTTTTCTTTTGTATGGTGCGGAGATAATTTTTTAGATTAATATTTATAGAAAAAAATTTTAAGAACACACTTCACACACGTGAGGCTTAACTTTGTATGGGTGCGGAGATGATTTTTAGATTAATCTCTATAGAAAATTCTTTAGAACACACTTCACAAACGTATGGCTTTACTTTTTTATGGAAGCGTTGATGAGCATTTAGAGATACTTTTCGGGAAAATCTTTTAGAACAAATTTCACACGCGATTGTCTTTTCTTCTGTATAGAAGTCTCATGATACTTTTGGCAAAATATAAAGTTTACTACTCTTTCCAGTTTTAAATTAATCAACAAGCTATATTGAGTTATACAAGACATATATCTACCACCGCCACTTTAGAATGTAGAAAAAGAGGGGAAAAAAGGCTAAAAGCCCCATAGGAATAGCACGGGAAGAAAAGCAAAAAAACTCACAATGTCAAGTGTGTTAAAAAAAAAAATTTCACACCGGAAGTAATAAGGGCACAAAATTGACTAGAAAAATACATTGAACAGCGGGAACCGGGTGGGCTGGGGCATGGGTCCTATCGTCCAGGATTAATACGACTCGCCTAGTATAACTCTATCTATTACAAGACATATATCCTTCCTGTTTAAATTTAAATAAAACTAATAATAAAGATGACTGTGTTAATTTCTTAGATATTTTTTTGGATGTTCAACATAATACATTAAATCTGGATCTATATGACAAAAAGAAAGATTTTTCATTTAATAGTTACAGCATGCCTCACTGGTACAGTAATTTGCATAAAAAAATCGATATTAATATTTTGATTGGTCAAGTAATTAGATTCTGTAAGATATGCAATAAATATTCAAATTACAATAAACAAGTTTTTAAATTCATTGCTAATCTTTTTTACAATAATAACTATCCATTAAATTTCCTAAAGTTTTACACCAATAATTTTAATAAATGTTTGCGATTGGGGTGATAGCTGCGGTAAGGTTTCTTCACTTATGGTTCTTGGTGTCTAGTAGTGCTTGCTGATGAAGACTCATGGCCAAAGTCCAACTTGTGGAACGCCTTATGTCGGACTGCAGCTACTTGGTGCTGAGCGACTCGGAGAGTTTGGACTATGATTTTGGAACATCGGACAAGACAGCGCCAGTATTGAGCCACTACATGGGAATCATCTGCTTTTGCTTTAAAGACCTATTTTTACATTGCAGTAAGTTCAGTTCATTACAATATCTTTTTGCCTTTCAGGTCTGGGTGGGAACATGACGATCTGGCACGTCCTTTTAATTAATTTATTTTTATCACAAATATCGACTTTGTCGTTTTTCGATTATTATATTAATTTAGTTATGTTACTTTTATGAAGCACCAATTTTGTTATATCTAATTTACATGAAGATTGTTATATATAATTTGCAAGTAATTTATTCTTTATTTTGTTGGGAGTATGCTAGTTTCGCCATGTTTCCGAAACCTGTTAGGCCTCCTTCAATTTAATTTATTGTCTGTTCTGCTGCTCCCACCCACTGAAGAGGAAGCGGAAGGGTGTTTTTCGCATGCAGTGTTGTTTTTTACAATTGTTCATCGTTACTATAATTCGTTACTTTTTTTAACGTTTTTTCTTGCTATACACGCCCACTTGTCTTCAAGTTTCACCATATTTTCTAAATTATAATATGATTGTAGAAACATAAAAATTTTAATGGTAATTGCATATTTCAGATATAATTATTAGTTAAACTCCATATTATTAAAATATTTAAAAACATATAGTTCAGATTCTTAATTTCAATGTTTTGTTTCATTTAATGTAAAAAGTATAAAGAAAAAGTCTATTGGAATTGAGATATCCTGCGCGCAGTGAGAAAGCACCCTTAATTTTTTTTTTTTTTTTTTTTTTTTTTTTTTTTAATTATCTGCAAAAAAAATGAAGTAAACCAAAATAAATTTTTTTATTAATAGAGTAATGGTATACTAGTTAACAAACACACACACACACACACACACAAAAAAAAAAAAAAAAAAAAAGTTTGTACATGCACAGTTTAGAGTTCCTGAAATGTGTTGCGTGAAAAATAATCATAATAATGATATATTAAGCTTAAAATAAATTTCTAAAACATCAGGTTTATTCTCACGCTTTGTTAAATGAGAATGTAAAAACAATACAAATTTTCGCGTGTTATAATATAAAAATTTTCTAAATAAGACTCCTAATAGTAAGATAAAAATTTATAACCCAAGTCAAAAGCAAATACTCAAAACGTTTATTTCCTTTAATTTAAATTTACATAATTGAATATTAAATTCAAAATAGAAAAATAAATAAATAAATAAATGAATAAATAAACAGAAATCCTGAATTTTTATGTCAAGCATAAAAATTTACATAATTTAAATTAAAATAATGTCTTACATTTTTATAATTTGAACATTTTTATCTACTCAATTTAAAAGGAGGATAGTTTTTGCAATAAAGCTATCGATTATTATTATATTTATTTTACTTTATTTTTACACACATTCATTGTTTTGCAACTGGCATAAAATTTGAACAATTTAAACACTTTTTTGAAAATTTGTGCTTAACAGTGTACGTAAATTTTATTATAATGTACACATTTTTTAAAAAGCTTTAAATGTTATATAATGGAATAATATAGTCTACAAATGGTGTATGACCATTTTAAATAAAGACATATTTTCAAAAATTAAAAAAGAACTTTTTTTGATAATTTGGATCGTTTAAGAGTCAAATAAAAGTATTCTGGCATAAAAAAAAAAAAAAAAAAAAAAAAAAAACTGAGAATAAAAGAGACCGACTGAATGATGCATGCTCTGTTTTTAAGGAAGAATGAATCACTTCAATCGTATTTATGACCCTGCTCTCTACGCAATGAAATAAATGATGCAGTTTATGTTCAAACCATTTGTTAAGGGGGAAAATCATGCTTTTATAGACCCAAGTAGTAAAATCTTGTAATAAAATTGATTCTTTTTTAAGCATCAGTACACTTGAACAAAACATTTTTGTAGCTTTGTACAGAAAAAAAAAAAAAAAAAAAAGTTTTTTAAGGTGCATAGCATCACAAACAGCGAGTTTGCCGTTGCTTTTTTTATTGGTATATGTGTAATAGTTTGAGGATGTTTTTATAAATTATTGCATATTAAATCATTTAATAATACCATAGATGAGAAGTAAAACAAAAGAAGAATAAAATTTCGCTGAACGTCTCCAGTTGGAATCACCCTCTTTTTATAATATTTCTATTTGCATAACAAATTAATAATAATAATAATAATAATAATAATAATAATAAAATAAAAAATCATAAAATGATTTTATTTCTTCTTTAAACTTTTTCATTTTTTTCCCAATACAAAGCCATTTTTTGTATTAAAAAACTACTAAATAATTTGTTTAGTGAATATAGTGAGCATTTGAGCAATCATTTATTTATTTATTTATTTTTTTTTAACTTCTTGATTTCAAATAATTACATCATGAAACATGTACATACAAAATTTCATCGCAATCTCTAGACCGATTTTATCTGCAACATGCTATTTATAGGTTATTTAATTTTATCCCTGTATCTAGATACACTAATGAAATTTTAAAATGTACTTTAATTTTTTTTTTAGTTAGAGTCTTTTCAAGCAATAAAAATATAGTGATTTATTTCTACATTGCATGGCATTTAAAATATGATCAATTTCATTTTTATATTTGCAATTTTTAATTTTTTTATATACATAATTTTTCTATTTTTTGAAATTAAGGCAAAATATATTAATGCATTATTACATTTTTTATGAAATGCTTGAAAGTCTGTTTATTGATTTTTACTCAATTTTTATCATTAATCACAATAAGTATATTTATGTCAATTTTCTCTAAATAATAATATAAATATTATTTACGTTTAAAGCTTTTCTCTTAAAAAAATAAAAAATATAAATATAAATATAAATAAATAAATAATAAAAATGCTCCAATAGAGGTATTGATATGCATCGATCGAGTTTTAAAGTTTTGTATGCATATTATTATTATTATTATTATTATTATTATTATTTTGCTAAAGGTAAATAACAGATCTAATCAATTATTATTAGTTGGAAACCTATATATGCATATTTGTATTGTTCATATGCCGATTTGATAAAAATGTTCGTACGTTACATGTTCTATTTTGCCCTTGGAATATTAATTGAATATATATATATATATATATTTATTTATTTATTTATTTAAAATTACTGAAAAATGGAAGTAAATAGAAATACATTACATGATATCTTCCAAATTACTGTTCGATTAAACAAACTACTGTTAAACTATTAAAGTGCATATCTTAGAATATTGAAGTAATTGCATCTGTCTCTTTAAATATTTACAAAGGGAAAAATTTGTTTCGATAACACGAAATATAAATTAGTATATAATATATGTGGTTTTGTTTTACTTATTTATTTTTTTTCTACTACAGTTTTTATTTGTAGGAGACACAATTGGACTAGGAATTGGTTTTGCGTTAGAAACTAGCATTATATGCCTAAAAGTGGGCTACAATTTTCACATTAGTACTTGCTTTCTAAAATAAATAAATTAAACTGTAACTTATCCTCAAAACAATTTTTAATCTTTACAAAAATAAAAATAATCAGTTTTACGTCCCAAAAATCATATAATAATAAAAAAAAAAAAAAAAAAAAAAAAAAAATCTGCACAAAACAGAATTTAGTTTAGTAGGACTGGATTTAATTTAATCTATTCTTCCCTATAAAGGCATGCAGTAACTTTGTTTCATTCCCTAGCATCAGTTACTATATTCATTTCTTAAAAAAAAATTTTGGTATAACTTTAGTATAGGAGCCTCTCGGCGGTTTTTAAATTTTTGTTATCATTTTGTTTATGTATTAAGATGGATACCGCAATAGGATTAGTAACCATTTCGGCGAGAGAGGTCTTAGCTAATTTGATGATAAATTTTAAATTTCGGAAAGGGGTTCTATACTGAATCTTTTCCATTTCTTTAGCACGATTTTTTTATAATTCTATTTTTTATTATAAAAAAAAAAGACATAAAAATAAATTTATTTATTTATTTATTTATTTATTTATTTATTTTTGGCATCAGTTTTTCTTTTTTCTTTCTTTCTTTCTTTCTTTTTTTTTTTTTTATAATTTTAATGCTAAGATGCGTTTTTTTACAGACATAAAAATAAATATATTTATTTATTTATTTATGTATTTATTTATTTATTTTTGGCATCAGTTTTTTTTATAATTTTAATGCTAAGATGGTGCTTTAATATAATATCTTTTAAATTAATTATCCCGTTGATCAAAAATTATACGGCATTAGCTAGATTTTGTCCTGATTATTAAGTGTACCACTTTTTGATTAAATCTAATAATCCGGACAGATACAATCCAAACTTTCAGCTTTATTTATTTTAAATAAATACAAAACTATTTGCACGTTCATTCAGGGTTATAGATAGTAGTCGGTAACGATGCCGACATCGCTGGGCCCATCAGCGGCCGAGTGGTTCTGCACTCAAAGTTGGTAGACTTGAGGTGCCTTGTTCGATCCCATGTCACGCTCGTCGGCCTAGCCGTTCAGAATTTTTCGTGGTTTCCTCCAAAACTTGCATTAATACAGCCTAGGACCCCTTAGAAAGACCCTATGGAAGGTACTTCCCCTCAGGCCTACGATCTTACTGTAATCAATCGGTCTTAATTCCCACAACTCAACAACCCGAAATCGCTGTCTTAAAGAAATAACACGACCTGTCCTACTTTTATCTTAAAGGCGTTGTTTTTTAAAGAGTGGTTTCAAATATGAGTTACTTGTATATATTATTATTTAATTTTGTATTTTAAATAAACCAAATACATCGTTAACTAGTACAGTTTTCAAACTTTTGAAAAAGAAAATGAATCGCCTTCACGTTTTACTGGTCACAAATGCTGTTCACTGTTTCTGCTCCAGCATGTTCAGCTTGTGCTCGAATTTCATATTTGTAGCATTAAATTCATACATCACAAAAAACATACTTCATTGTAGTTACCATGATTATTCCTCCTCCTCGCACTGACGTAATGATTCATGATTTTTTAGAAGACAGAGCATATCATTAAAAGAAAATTTTCATAATATCCCTTTGTCAAATGGATGATTATTTGAATAATGAAGTAAAATTAGCACATTTATCTTTATACTTGAATCTTAATTTATGTCGAAAGCCAAACGGTATTAATTTTGAATGTCGTCTTATTTAACGGATTATATATATATATATATATATATATATATATATAAGAATGAGATAAAAACTTATATATTTAACAGAACGAGTCAACAGAGAACTATTTCAGTAATCTAATATATGCCATGTACCTGTTTAAAATAACTATTTTTGTTCCATTTTAGAATATGAATAACTATAAGGTAATTTACAAGATTAGGTCAAGTTAAGCATTACTAAGAAATGATAATATTTCTTAGTAATAAAAGTATATACTAGCGAAAGTATAATATTTTATATACGAAATGTTATGTAATGTATTATCAATAGTGCAATGTCTTAAAATTATGATACTATTAAGTATCATACACTAACATAACATGATATTTTGAATAGATATAAATATTTTGTTTATTTTTCACTTTGAACTAACATACAGGATTTATCCACTTCGCTAAATAATGTGTGCATTTAAATGAATTATAAAAACTCCATATTGCTTGTTAATAAAAAATAAATAAATAAATGAATATAAATATTGTTTTATTATATGAATTTATGAAATAAAAATGCTAGCAAGAACATACCCCCCACCTGAACCTACTAGAAAAACTCACCACCTGCAAGTGACAAGAACTGCGAAATTTCCTTATCCATAGATGTATCTATGGATACGGAAGAAGAACAACAATGTTTTAAAAGTTCTTAAACTGAAATGGAATTTTGCAGTTGTCTCTTGCAGGTGGTTAGTTTTACTATCTTTTTCTAGTAGGTTCAAGTAGGGGTATGTTCTTGCTCGCATTTTCATTTAATAAATTCGTATAATAAAACAATTTTTAAATTCTGATATAAAATTTCATTATTGTTTCACTCATAAGTAATAGTATTTGATTTAAAATAAAATGCTTTTCAAATAAATCATATTTCAGTCTTTATAGCGTCATGCTTTTCTTTACTATTTTGTTTGAAATATATTCTGGATTATACTAGCTTGACATATCTTCAGAAACCTGCTAGTACTACATAGTTCTTTTAATAGGTGTGTTCCCACCTGCCGGACGAAGAAAACACGGCATAAATTGAAATTTTTAGCTTCAATAGTGTTAAATTTAACTTATTTTCTTTTTTATTAACATTGTTAAAGTTATTATTGCTGTTTTTACATTCTACTTTCATATCTTCACTTTTCAAAATTTGATTTCATAGTTATATTTTTGTATATAAATTTAGTGCTGCTTAAGCACCTATTTTACGCAAATTAATATTTTTTATCATTTATTTTGAAGTTAATTTATATATGTATATTATTTTTTCTCTTTCATTACCCCTTTATTAAATTTAATGTTTCGAAAGTGTGCTCAAGATATTCCTTACCTCCTAATGGCTAAAAAGAAAAAAAAAAAAGAAAAGAAAAAAGAAAAAACAAGTTTTTGTAGACTTACTCTGTTTAAACATTTTTAAATGTCTGTCCCCATCTCTAGCAATACGCTTTTTCAAAATTCTAGCTGCAATTAATTTTATAACTACCTTCACGCCTTACCTCTGCCTCTATTTGTTTTTCCATTTCGAAATTACGTACAGTCGAAATTACGTACAATTTTTTATATAATTACACAGATTTGTATACATAGCTCTATTTTAAAATTTTGTTTTTTAATATTATTTAAAATGTAAATTAAATAAATTCAATCATTTCTTTTATGTATATTTTCTGTTTTTTCCAATATATTCAATCATTATATAGGTCCAGAAGTAGCTCTGTTATGCTGACATTTTTCCCGTTTTATGAAAAGCTAAGACTCAAATTCTTCGTTTTTTTTTTTTTCTTTTTTTTATTCTGAACTGCTATGGATTTAATCGTTTTTTTTTTTTTTTTTTTTAGTAAGATGCAGGTGGCTATGCTGCACTTTGTTTTTACTAATAACTCTTAAATATCTTACTATTTCTAACCTGCCTTGAGAGGCTTCCCAGAAAATAGGCTCTATTTTTTAGGGTTTGGTGCATATTTTTTTTAGTTTTTTTTCCCCCTGCATGTCTTTTAATTAATGCCTGAATTTCTTATTAATTTTGCATTTTCACACATACACACACACACATGCATATATCTATATCTATCTATCTCTATATATGTGTGTGTGTAAGTGTGCGTGTGTACAGAGAGGGAGCGAGAGAGAGAATGGCTATTCTGCAGTAAATCAGAAATATTTAATCTTCTATTAAAAGAAAATTGTTCTCTTTTTGTCATTTTTAATTTATATTCTTTAGTAGATTCAGTTAAATAACAACCAAAATATTTATAATTCCAGTGTCTAAATTCTTATCATCCCTGTTTTTGCATATAAATAGTTCTTAAATAGTTGAATTTAAACCAATGAATATTTTAAACTCATTCCACTAAGACCATTCTGAAAACGATGTAATTTGAATAATGATATTATTTAAAATCACTGAGTCGGTTTCTCCACAGTATTAAGTTTTGCAATTTCATAAGATTAAGGTGAGGAACAAGCTAAATCACTCCATTAACTTTAAATAAAAATTTCTCTGAATACTGAATATTTAAAGAAGAAAAACTTAACAGATTACATGCCCAGATGGATACTAAGTTTAATTTAAATTTAAATGGAAACGCTTGTTTTTCTTTATTAATGAAAGATAATTTGTTAAGAAAAATTGTTTTATATGATTTTAGCACATTGTAAGTTTTTAATAGGCTGACTTTTGACTTTATCCTGCAAAGCATTTTTAATTCCATTACGCGACTACTATAGGTAATGAAAGTATTGTATTCGGTTCAATAATTCAATATCAAGTTTTCGCTTGATTCACACGTTTTAAAGTCTCCCGAGCTCAAAAAAGTAGGTTTTGGCAATTGGTCAGTGTGTGTGTATGTGTGCGTGTATGTGCATGGGGGGAACATTCTGACTAACACATCTCTGAAACTAATAAAGACAGAACGAAGAAACTTCCGAATTGGGACAAATTTGGTGTACTAATGATTTTTCCAACTTTTGGTGAAAATTGTAAAACTGGAAGAGGATTATATGAAACCGGAAATAGGACTGGAAATCCGTATCTCAAAAACAGCTCTAACAATTTTCTTCAAATTTGCTGTATAAACACTATATTAGATGTACTTTCATATGTATTAATTGGTTTGTTCAGGAAAATTGATGGACGCCCTGTGTAAATAGATCAATTTCAGTTTCTCGCAAGCGCGTTCCTTTAAAAACGTCTGTACAGATTCTTTAAAAATCACCATATTAACCCCCTTTTAAATATACTTTTGTATGTAATTGCTGTTTTCTGGTTACTAATGAGTATGCGAAGTTTCGGTAAAAGTACGTATCTCAAAAACGACCCCAAGGATTTTCTTGAATATTGTGACATAAATCCATTTTAGATATTATTTCACATGTATTGAGTGGTTATTACAGGGAAATTAACAGTCATTTTGATTAGGCAAGTCAGTGTTAGATCTTGAAAGTTGGGGATTCAAAAAAAAAAAAAAAAAAAAAACGGCTCTACGAATCTTTACATGTGCATCGGCTTTCTCTTATCGATTTTTTTTTTTTTTTTTTTTTTTTTTGGGGGGGGGGGGGGGGGTTGTGGGGTGTGTGTGTGGGGAGGGGAGGGGGGTATTTTCTTCGTTAGCTCAGTTTTATGTCTACGGATCACATTATCTTCCAAAAGTTCATATAATATGTATAATAGACGGCAATGGAAGTCGTGTGGCTGTTTCACACAATATTTTTTGATATAGGAAAGTAAAATAAATTATAAAATGATGAAAATATGCATGTTATTATTTGTGTAGCTATGTCATTCTCTCTATCTTAACTTTAGATAGGTAGTTATGCATATGAACTAAACATTTCGTTTATCTATTTATTTAATGTCCTGCATTTTGAAAAAAAAAAATAATAATTTGAATTTTCATTTTTAATACGATGCGATCATAACTTCTTCAGTTTGGAATATTAAATGTATTTTATTATTATTATTACGTATATTTTTACTTTACTTTAAATAGGAAAATGTAGATAGATATTGTTCTGTGGTCAATTTTTTAAACTAAGTGTTTGCTATGTGGTTCTTTCAATCCCAAATGAGGATTTTACAAATTGGTCTGTGTGTCTGTCTGAGTTTTTTTATGACTAAAAAAATATTTTAGCATAAATTAATTAAATTATTCGCAATTTGTATCATGTAGAGATATAGCATGAAAAAATTTATTCAGATCGGAAAAATGATTTGTATACGAAGACATTCAAAAATTTAAATATAGTGAGTCTGTGGGGGAAATTTCTCGTTGGTACATATTATCTATAGCCTGCACTAAGCATATAAATAAATAAAGATTGTTGCTAACGTGCACTAGAGCATGTTTCAAAGTTAGTACACGAGGCTACCCAAAGTTTGTCGAACAATTTTCAAAATGGTCTGGTCGGAACGTATTTTGGTAATTTTTTTTTTTTTTCAAATATAATTACAACCTTAAATGATTTATGAATGTAGATATGATATTTAACAGAGGTCTTAATGTGGGTAGCACCTCTCTTCATATAGTAATGTGTTATATATAAAACTTTCTTTACAACAAATTGCATTTGATCTATGCTATTTTTGTCTAGTGGCAGCGTTGTAGGGTTTAAATCAAATTATCACCAATAAGAACTTAAGCTTGTGTGGAATGTTCTCCATGGGAGGCATTTTGTGAACCCGTGTTCATGCTAGTTTTGGAGAAAATGATGGTTAACTTCGAATAACTAGGCCAATGAGAACTACTTGGGTTTGTGCTCGGCACCTGAATCTACCAGCTTCGAGGACGGAATATCTAGGTTGGGGCTTTAATGTACTTCCAAAAATGTTCGAATTACAGTATAATCTGTCATATACATTAAACTGTAATAATTTCACTTTACACAAATGCAGTGTAAAAAAAAAAAAAAAAAAAAAAAAAAAAAAAATCCGTATTGCAGATTTAAAGCAGATTTTCTACGATATTCTTTGTGGGGTTTAACTTAGAGTGAAAAAAGATATTATTTCTTTCAGAATTACAGGTGCTCATAGGAACGGATAGGGAATTTTAACAATTTGATTCAATCTGGCGTACCATAGACACCGTACAGCAATTTGCATTAACGTCTTGAAATGCTGTTTGGAGAAAAGTCTGAAATACCTCCAAAATAGTCGGTCAGGAGTCACTTTTATAATCACCGTGTTTTATTTTAAGTTAATTGATCCCTTGAGCAGGGAAATTTGTATGATTCTTTGAAATAGTATGCATCTCCGTACCATAATGTACGGAGAATGTGTCACTGTTTTAAGAGAGTAGTTTTCATTAAATCAGTCCCATTTTTACCGCCCTAGTAGTTTTTTTCATCAGCTCGAAATGAATGAAACTTGACTCATCAGAGAAACTCAGTTCAGCTTGATAATTAACTGCTATTTTTTTTCAGTTTTTTTTTTTTTTTTTAATATTTGTCCGTAATAATGACTTTTTTGCAGATTTTCTGGTTTTTAACCTGCCTTGTTTAATTGCTTCCGGACTATTTTTGAAGAAAGTATTTTACTATACACTTTTTAAAAAATCTTTTTTTAAGTTCTGAACATGATGCAAATCGATTTTTTAAACATTTCATTTTTAATTGCGGTTATGTTGCTTGGATGAGCAATGTGGCCGCCTAAAGCCAGATTTCCAGTTTAAACGGCCAAAAAATTTTATATTTTGCTAAAAACCATTTTACCAATATTTCGTTAATATTTAATTTACTTGCCATCTCATGTGTTAAAATATTTTTTCACTGTCATTCAAAAATCAGTACTTTTTGTGGCATCGTTAACTGCCTTATTCTTACCATTTTTGAAATAACTTCTAAAATTACAGTTTTTCTGACAATTGCATTTTATTTTTAACACTGGACTCAATGCTAAAGTGTATATGGAGGCCAAAATAATAACATCTGTTCGAAAATTTGCTTTTTAAACGATAAAATTGGCCATTGTAGAAGGTGAAAAGGAAAATATCCAAGTGCGGTTATTATTATTATTATTATTATTATTATTATTATTATTATTATTATTATTTTTTGTCACTTAGTTGTATGTGTATATTTTTGAGGCATTAATATTTATTGTGTTTTTACAAATTTACAGGCAATCTTTGCATCCAACCCAATACATCATACATTGGTAATTATTTATAATTTTTACCCTTACAATCCAGTCGCCAGTCGCCGATTGCAGCACTAGTACGACGTAAAATCCAACCAACCAACCAACCAACCCACCCAATACAAATTATATACATATAGCATTTGCTTATAATTTTTAAATTTGGGATATTTATTGTAATGTAACAAAAATTTAAAACCTGGAAATTTTATAAGTGTGTTATTTGCTTACTATGAATTTTTATTCGTATAAATGGGGGGGGGGGAATTTTTTCATTTATATTCTAATATATTTTATATAATGATATATTTCCTGTGTAATTAAAAATAAATATTTAAATACTTTTAATGACACTTAATAGAGATTACGTTTTGATGAAACTCCCTAAAATGAATACAGTTACTGAGTTAATGGATTAAAAACGTAAGTACCTCTTTAACCCAAAGAGAAATTTCATTTCTTATAAAATATTTTAAGATATTTTATGGTTAAAGGAATTATTATAGTTTGGTTTATAAGAAATAAATGGGCCTAAAAATGTGGTTCATGGTTAACCTCTTACTTGCCGAGGAAAATTTAAGAGAATTGCTTCTCGGTGCCACAGTTTTCTCTCAACTCTGAAATGAGTAAATTTTTCGAACACAATGTCAAGACCACTTTCAAGGTGATTTTACTGCATTGCCAAAAAATGTCAGTAGTTTCATTGGCAGTAGTAAATACAAATAATCGTACTTCAGAAAAACGCATATATATGCTCGGGGCAGTTAAGGAATTAACATATCTCAGAGGTAACTAGTATATTTCATTGCATAAGATTTGAAATTTCATTTATGCGATAGAATTGGAATTAATATCATAAAAGCATATCTACTATTCACCTAAAAGCAGGATATCCTAAATATGACGGTTAACTAACAGTCAACTTTTTTAGATCTGTCTTTATGAAGTTTTAAACAGTACACTGGAAGGTTAAATATATGCCTTTTCTTTGAAGAATATGGAATGTATTTTAAAGAAATAAATATCTAGAAGGTCTAATATCAAAAGCACCATGCAAAACTCACGAAGTCTGTTTGAAGATTTCATGGTTTGATAAGCTTTTCGAAATTCGTTGTACACACTGGAGCGAATTTTGAAGATTAAGTGTGTGAAGGTATACAAATTGATTCTACAATGATAGTATTTAAGCGAAGGCTGATCTAGTCAGTTATAAATTATGTAAATTGAGAGATGCTGGATTCTGTCCAGTCTATCATGCTAGTAAAGGTAGTATGTTAGCTTTCTTTTCTCTACTAGTCAGATGTTTTAATATTATTTAAATATGTAAAATAAATTAATAGGAGTAGTCCTGTTCTGCAACATTAAAGTAAAAAAGAATCCTTTATTAAGATACAGAAAACCTTACTTGGAAGGCTTTATTCTTGTTCCTGAGCGTCTTTCACATGAGGGCCACTGGCATCATCTGGGAAACAACCTACACGGTCGGCTATGGTTCGGCTGCTAATGTTGTTCCCTGTGTTGTTTCTATCTTAGATTAAAATTAAAGAACATCACTAAGATATCAAATTTAGTAAATGTACATTTACGCATTAGCAAAAATCTCATTAAACAAAAAAGTTAACATTAAATTTAGCCAAGTTAAAAAATTAGCAAATTATGAAAACCCTACCTAAGATTTCCTCCAGGAAACCCTCGAAAATATTAAAAATTCTGATTCTATAAGCGGCAACGTGCCCAAGGTCGATTATGACGCTACCTAATGAAAGGCAGAAACAGCACAGGGAATAACATCAGCAGTCGAACCAACGCCGTTTGTGTAGGTCGTTCCTCAGATGATGCCGGGGGCCACCGTGCGAAAGTTGCCCAAGAACAAGAATAAATCCTTCCGATTAAAGTTTATTGTATTTTTATTTATTTTAAAGGCTTTATTGTCGTTTTTAAAGTAAAAAAAAAAAAAAAAAAAAAAAAAAAAAATCTTTCCCACTAAAAATAATCTCAAGATTTTCTCTAAAATTACCTGCAGAATACCCGCAGAATACTTTAAGTTATTTGACCCATTCTTAAGAAAGTTTACAAAATGTCTTTATAATGTATTAAAAATTTCTGAAGATATTTTCTAGAGAAAGATAAATCTTCAAAATCTTCAAAATATTTCAAGATTGTCTTAAGAAAATACTATTTTCTCAGGAATATCTTCGGATTATTTTTAGTGGGGTTGTTTCAATTTCAAACACAACTTTCCTCCATACTTCATTAACTTATTCACAGCAAAGAATGTCGAGACAGGAATGGATTGGCTTCTCACATTCAGAGAGCTGCCTGTGTAGATAAATTATAAGGTTAAAAAAAAAAATATATATATATATATATATATAAATGATAGATATTTTAACCTTAATTATTTAGCATTTAATACATACATGTCAAAACCAACACAACAAAAATTAAACTGATTGTAACACATTGCTAAAACTAGCAAAAAAATGTTGCGATACATGGTATGATCCAATAAGAGACAAAAACAATATAAATTACTTACACCGACTTGAGTAAAAAAGGACCATTAAACATAATGACGTAGAAAATAGATTAAGGACCACGGTAATAATAATTGGAATAAAAAATGGATTAATAATTGGAAAAAAATGCTTAAAAATAGAAATATTACCTCATGAGGAAGCATGTACTTCATAAAGCTGTGAAATTTGCAACGATTTCGTAAAACAATATAGCTAACAATAGCAAATATATATCGTTCATGCCTCGATCGAGCAGTAAAACCATTTTGAATGAGAAATGAAATAAAATATGAATTGCTAAAATCAGCTTTTTTACGACATTTCACAAATTTCCTAAATAGAAAAAAAGATGTTGTTGATGTTATTGGATATGGATTTATTTAAATATTTTTTTAAAAACCGAATATAATGAGCTGTTCGGGAACATTTTTAGAGCATTTCCACGTTGAGAATCGTGGATGGAATTTCTGAGACAATGAGATCAAACACCGAACCCAATAACGCAATGTTTGTAAAAAATGTCTTGCCGAGCCACGTGAAAAGCATGACAAAGACAGAATAGAAAATGCTGGGATCACAAGTGAACTCAACGAGAGCAAACAATGTCTTTACCCGAATTCACAAGGAGGAGCTGAAAGAGAGAATGATTGCAGCACTCTTCAACACCCAATGGACAAGAGTTGACACCAGGTAAGATCTACAGCGAGTGTTGTGCGAATCGCTTTATCGATGAGAGCAGCACCCAGGAGGTAGAAACAGATTTGAGAACGGAGTATAAGCTATTTCAATGAGTTCTTAAACGCAAATGATAGACATTGTCATAGTTAAGGAAATACGTTTTAATCTGTTTTGAATATTGCTTCAGAGCATGCAACTTATTGCTAGATAGTCTTATGTAAATGCTGGCATCTAGCAGTATGATCTCAGATCTTGTGATTTATGTACTTACTTCGCATGTTTGTCTATCAAAAATGTAATAAATTTAGGTTTTTAAGGAAAAGAATATGTATATATATTTATATATATATATTTCTATCTGTCAGAACTGGGAAACATTTGGATGTAAAGCAATGCAAGTATCGTGTTTCATGCTCCACGTGGTCTTTTCAATTATCCAGTTTTATTTCGAAGATTGGATGCAGTTCATACTATATAGTTCTAATTATAATTATGCAATATTATCCTTATTAATAACAATTAAAATAAACACGCTGTTCGTAATTCTGAACTTACAGAGATAATATTTAATTGATTGAAAAAGCAAAACTTTTAATAGACCATTTTTTTTTAAATTACTCTTATATATTTATCATTGCTCTTTAACATGGTAAATAATATTTGTAGAAGTTTATATTAAATCGCCTACATATTTTGTTTTTAGAAAATGAAATTCATTGCTTCCCCTGTTTTTAACATAATCAAGAGAAATACACAATAATATATATCTAGCTTTTAAAAATTCAAAAATCGGATGAATTTCAATAAATAATTATACCTTTTTAAATTTTGGATTTAAAAACTATTTTAGGGATCAAAAGTTCATTGTAGAATTATTAATACATAGTATTGCATACATAATTTATTTAGTTTTTTCGTCGTATAAACATATTTTTTGCTTTGATAAAAATGTATTCCTTCACCGGAAAGAAATTTTTACTTTAATATACATGTATATTATTTAATTAATTTTTCTTGAATGAAATGTTAAAGTTTCTTAAAAGAAAACATGTTACTCTGATATATATGAATAATAAATATAACTATATTTTATTAATATTTGTCATAGTTTAGTTTTTAAAAATATTTCATTCAATTGATAATCTAACACAATTTTAAAAATGATCTTCTATCATTATTCAAAATTATTATAGTCTAAACACATTAAATAACATATCACAGAATATTTTACTTAATAAAATGGCTTACAAGTTAATAAGGTTATTTAAAAATTACTTCCTTAAACAAACAACCAGAAAAAAAAGTTTATAAATAGTCATTATAATAACGTATATTGCTATAATCCCTATTTCAGTATTAATTGGACTTTTAAACGACCGTTAAATTTCCAGTAGTTTATCTTGTAAAATATCACTTGTTAGTTTAATGAGAAGAAAAACCCACTTAATGTGAAAATAATAGTTCCCTATAACGTTAAATTTTTGTGAGCTGCTCAAAATATGTAATAATTAAAGAATATTGTTTAAAGTATAATTTGTGAACAGTATTGATCTCCGATTTTTTTATTTATTTATTTATTTTTTTTTAATTAAAAATTATTACAAAAACTAATATGTTTTGATTTTAATATTTTGAGACGATGATATATAATTTTTAATGATATAGTAATTTACACACTAACGGAAGATTAATTAGTACTTACAAAATTTTAATTTTGTTTTCTAAAATTTTAAAATTAAATTCGTTAACTTTTTTATTGTAAAATAATAACTTTACAAGTTTAAAGAAGAAAATTAATTGTTAAACTTAGTCAGCAGAAAGCGTTTACATCGTATGAATGTTCACATTTTACATTTTTAGATAATTTCCATGTTTAGTTTCTCATTTTAGTATTTTCGATATGTATTCTATAAACATCTTTATTTTTAAGATTTAAAAATATTAAATAAAAATATTTGATACGTTTTTAAGCAGACCTTTTGCTTATATTCCGTAATTTCATAAATTTTTACAGCATCTTGTATCAATAATACAATGTTTAAAATATAAATATATATATTACTTTTCATTATATGATAAATTTTCATATAAAAAGTGTACGAATTTAATAACCATCAAGAAATTACTGACACATGCTTAGATAAATTTCAGTACTCTGATCTTTCAATATCAGAGATTTATATTTATTTAAAACAGAGTCATTCATTTCGCGAACACATGTCTGTTTTTTTTTATTTATTCTTTATTTTATTTTTTATCTTATAGATTTTGAAATATTTTCCAAAATATGATTTTACAAGCGAAAATTCTTTTAATGTCATTTTATAGATAATTATGTATGTTATTAGCATTTTAAATTTTAAAATGATGTTGATAAAGTAAAATATATGTTTACGTTTTGCTTACATAAAATTATAAAATAAAAAAAAATTGATATTATTACAACATAAGCTTTCTCTTATTAAACATTACACCAGAAAAACTAATAATGCAAATTAAGTTTCATTCAGGTGTACTTGCACGAATATCGTTTACCTTCAATTTTTAGGTTTTTTTCCCAAGTATTCAGTAAAATAAATACTATTGAAAATGCTGGTCGAGCAGTTTTCACGTCTAAAAATGTATGTGCGTGAATAATATTAATTGTTCATATAAATGAATAATTAATAATAATAATTTCATATTCCATAGTAAAAATAATTTTGTTAACTTACATTTTAAAATTTAATTAAGATTAAAAACTATTAAAAGATTAAAATTAGAAAACATTTCATTTGTATATATAATATATAAAAAGTAACAAACCACTTTAAAAACACGTAGATACAATATATATATATACATATATATTTTTTTTTTATTAAAAGCAACACAAAGCCTTTCGCCATTATAACAATAGCATCATCAGGTGTAATTGCGTGACATAGAACTAGCAATATATAAATAAGCTAAAAAAATAAATAAATAAATAAATAAAACATATTGTAACCGTAACTTTTAATTTTTTTTTATTGTAACCATAACTTTAAACCATTTGAACTTACATAAAAATAAAGAGAAAATAAGTCAATTTTAGTAGACTTTCTTTACGAGCACCCTGAAGCTATTCCTCTGTGGACCCAGTCCGAAGTTATTTCAGCCCCTCGCGACTTTCAAGACCTGCTAATGACAGAAGCAGTGAATATTATCAAGTACAATACAGTTATTAACTCCAAGGATGCTGCATCACTTCATAAAATATGGCACACGTTGTGCTCATAGAGGAAAAAAAAATACTGAAAATGATATTGAAAAAAAAAAAAAATATTGTAACCGTAACTTTTATTTTTTTTTTATTGTAACCATAACTTTAAACCGTTTGAACTTCTCTTGTTTATATATTGCTAGTTCTATGTAATGCAATTACACCTGATGATGCTATTGTTATAATGGCGAAAAGCTTTGTGTTGCTTTTAATAATAATAATAATAATAATAATAATAATAATATATATATATATATATATATATATATATATATATATATATATATATTGTATCTACGTGTTTTTAAAGTGGTTTGTTACTTTTTATATATTTTAAAATTTGTTATATTTATACAATGTAAAAATATTAAATAAGCACAAAATCCTTCTCATACATAATAATTTATCCGAATGAATTTTTAAGTTTGCGTATACAAAACCAGAAGTATATTTATGCATCTACCATCTTTTTATTACTTTATTCCGTTGCGTTTTGAAGTTCTCATTTTTTTTTTTTTTTTTTTTTTTTTTTTTTAGTTTTGAAAGTATTTTTTTGCAATATATAATTAAGATTTAAATAAGTAGAAACTAAAAAAAAAAAAAAAAAAGTTGAAAATGAAGGCGATCCTAACTATCGATAATTAACTACTTTTTTCTGTATACAATTATTGGCTGGTATAGCTAGTTATATCCTTTTTTACTTTCTCTTACACACACACACACATATACGTATATATAAACTCAGAAAGTATTGTTTTTAGGTCAAATATTCGAAATTGAGTTTTGTTATACATCATATTTTTATGGTTGATCTCTGTGTGTGCCCGTGTGTGTGTCTGTTATCAGTATATCTCAAGAACAAGTATCAACAGGAAGCCCAAATTTGGTATTCTAAATCTGCATCATAAAATGATGCTGTTTTAAATATTTCGTTGAGATCAAGCAAATGGTTCGTGTACAGTGACATCCAAGAGAATTAAACTACATTACGTCTATGGGGAAATTTCTGGTAAGTACAAAGTAACATTTGCAGGCTGCCTTAAACAAAATGAAATGAACGTACACACACACATACACACACTTACACACACACACACACACACACACACACACATATATATATATGTGTGTGTGTGTGTGTGTGTGTGCGTTTACCTACCCTCCCTTACGCGTAACCTAACCAGTTTACACACCAACATTGTGAGTAACCGCTGACGATGTGAGTAACTTTTGCCGGTTACTCGGATTGTTTAAGTATACCATAGCCTTTTTGGCGCTAAGTTTTATACTATGAGCCCTTTTTCTGAAAGTTACTCGGAAATGCGTTACTGTGCTATCATTGATATACACTGTGTGTTATAAACAGTTTAATAACGATTCAGCGCCATCTAACGGTGTGTAAAAATGCAGCCTCAAAACCAGACAGTTTCCTTCAGGTTACTCGCTTATGCGGTAGAATTTCAGTTCTAGCAACCCCAGTGTGTATTGGTAGTATTCCTAGATTAGCTAATTAAGCTATTTTTAGCTACAAATCTGCTTTTAAATTTTCTGTCTTTTTAGTAATTTTTTTTTCTTTCAATAATGCCTTAATAATTAAATTGCGTCCCTTAATTACTAATATAAATGAAATTATCAAAGCACGTATTTAGGAATATTAGGTCTTTCATAATTTGAGGCCCAAATATAAACTGTCAATTCACTTTACAACAAATATCATGTCAAAAAACAAACATGGAAACAAGAACATTATAGATATATTTCTCACCTGTAGAGATTTTAATTGTTTTATAAAAATTAAAACATTTTTTCTTCATGATTTGCGTGTGTGAGAGCGGGGTAGTAACAATATTACATTGAATAATTACCTTACTTATCAATTTCCAACAAGGTTGAAATGTGTTTATGAATTGGGTTTTTCCGCCTCTCTGTCCGTCCGTCCACTATCTCCTATAGATGTTGATGCATTTCCTTGAAATTGACATATGTCATTCAAATTTACTATCGGATGTTCTCTTTTGAAAATGGGAGTAAATAGTACCTCTATAAATACTTGGTTTATGTACAGGGACTCGCAAAACAATTCCAATACATTACGCTCTATGACAGGTATTTAAAAAAAAAAAAAGCATTTGCATATGTTTACACAGCACAAATCAAACTGAAATTGACATAACACTAGAAAATATTTTCTATATAATATTGTAAGATTAGTATTATGATTTGCAGAGTTGCATAGAAATATTCCGATACAATAAGGGCTATGATTGGCAATTGCTGCAATTTTATTTTTATATGCGTTAAGCATTTTAAAGCACTTTCAAAATGCTTAAAAATGATTATGATTTTATATAGTACATCTATCTGTCTGTCCGCACTGTAATTTTCGTTAATATTAATTGAATGTTTTGAAATGAAATTATGTTTTTCGAACCTCTTTGACGATAAAGACCCTCCTGCGCACTGTTTGCATCCACATGTAAAATTGTTCGTGTAGTTTAACTTGTTGTACATAATTGGGTGCATGACATAAAGAAAAATAATAAATTCACATGAGCAGCTGTAGTATTCATTGAGTTATTACAATTAAAATTTTTAATCAATGATTCGTTAAATTTATTCATCGACGCATTCCTAAATATAACTTGTGTTATTGAATTTATTAAGCATTTTCTATAAAAAAAAAATGATGCGTGTAACTTTTTTAACTCTTTATAGAACTGCTCAAAATAATTCTGATGCATCGGCTTTAAATAGATTTCAATAACATTTTATTTTTTGAAACATGAAAATTTTATATATATATATCACTTAAGTACTGGATAAAAACCTATCTAATGATGATCACGAAAATACTTTCGATGATAATAATAATAAATAATTATATTATTATAATTGCAAATTTGTGTGTGCAGTTTAATAAGTATAATAAATGAATGTGTATATAATATTTATGTGTACCCAATGTCCTATCTTCCCTTTTGAATAGCTGAAACAATTTAAACACCAACACACCGATTAACCAAATACAAAGTGAGTAACTTTTGTTCGAGACACAGACCCTTATCTACACGATAAAAACCTATCTTATGATGCCCACGAAAATTTCTTCAATAGTAATAATAATTATTATTATAATTATATTATAATTATTATTTTGTGTATGCAATTTTATAAATACAATAAATGAATGTGTATATAATATCTGTGTGTACTCATTGTCCTAACCACCCTTTTGAGTAGCTAAAGCAATTTAAACACCAACACACCGAGTAACCAAATTACAAAGCGAGTAACTTTTGTTAGCGACATAGACCCTTATCTACACTGATAGCGTCTAAATTTAAAATGTCTCGTCTTGTTAAACTTGTTGTATATAATCGTGTACAGGACTTGTCACTAGACACAAAGAAAAATAACTATAAATGCACATGTGCAATTGTAATATTCACTGTGTTATTCAACTATAATTTTTTAAGCAATGATTGATTCAAGTATATTCAATGTCGTATTTTTAAATGTTATTAAATTTATATCTGTTTCACAAATTACTATAACTAATTTCAAGATAAATGACAAAAACTAATTTGCATAAATTAGGCTTTAAAAGCAGCACTATATTTATATACAAAAATTAAACAGTGTATTTAAATTATGATAAGAGAAGATATGAAAGTGGAAGGTAGAAACAAGGACAATAATTTAACAATGTTAGTAAACAAGAAAATTAGTTAAATTTAACTCTATTTAAGCTAAAAATTTCAGTTATGCTGTGTTTTCCTCTTCATCACCCACCTGCTTGATTTCTTTTTCTTTCTTTCTTTTTTCTTTCTTTCTTTTTTTTTTTTTATTTTTTTTTTTATTTTTTTTTTGCAATTTTAAAAGTAAATATGATAAATATTCTACGCATATATTTCTGTAGGCAGCATTTGAAGTTAAGGCAGAAAAAGTTTTACAACTTGTTTAAAATGAAATTTGCGGCTATTTATGAGTTGAGTAATTTTAAGAATATAGACAATTGTGTTAGGCAACATTTGGAGTAACTAAAGCGATTTAAATACCAACACACTGAGTAACCAAATGCAAAGCCAGTAACTTTTGTCAATTACTTAGTTAGTTTCAAAATTTTGCGAGCTCTCAACAAATAATAAGTGTCATCAATAATACTTGACTAATTTACGGATTTTTATTCTGACTATCCTAATTAGTAATGCAATAATAATAATATATTATATATATATTGTTATAAATTGTCCTATATATTCTATCAATGACATACACATTAAACATTACCTACAGTCTTTTATGTCTTTTAGAGTAACTCATTTAATTGATACTAGCATTGTGAGTAACCGATTTCAGTTTTATTTATATTGTTCCCAAACACAAACTATTGAACTCAGGTTTCATTGTAGATTAATTAAGAGAATGTTTTATAACTTCACTATCTTAAAACATGATAAAATTAATAGATTATACAACTGATTCATAAAATGAAAAGATCATTTCTTTGTTTATTGTTCTTATATGCTGCGCAAACAAAACTTACCCTTTAAACAATCCTAAAATAATTCAAATATTTTTAATAGATAAGAAATTTTACAGTCCCTGTGTGCGTGATAAAAATTTTAAGTCAGCACTAGCGCAAAAATTAGTCTGCAAAATTTCATATAAATTTATATGTAAATGCATACTGACATAAAATATTGCCATTCAACTTTTGTTGTAAATCACCCAATACGTGGGATTTCCATTCCGTTTTATTATGCAATTCTTAATATTGCAGTAGAGAATAAAATTTGCTCAACAAGATAAAAATCTATAAGGAGTTTAAATATGATGGGAACAATAAAAACCTTTTTTTTAACCAATCAGTGTATGACGTGAAAAAAATAAAATAAATAAATAAAGATGTTGATAATAGTAATAGTCAATTAGAAAAAAAAAGTACACGTAGGAATATTGCTTCCCGTGGGAGAGAAGAAATACTGCTCCACCCCCCCCCCCTTTCGTTATCGTCCCATATGATATAAAACTAAAAATATTACATCGTTTTAAGTAATTATTGAAAATTTATTTAATTTTTATTTATTACAGGATAATTTAATTGAGGAATTTTAATGGATTTTATTAAGAATTCGCGTGGCGCTCAACGTGTTAAGGGGAATAACAGTTTTTGTTAAAAGCTGTCAGGGAAAAGAAGGATGAAGTCTGACTTATTTGAGAAAATCCTCTCTCGTCCACAATAAACTGATACCGGAAATAAACAAACAGCTTTTAGGCATTCTCCAATTCTTTGAAGATCTTTTAAATTTAATCTAAAAAAATTGCAAGATTAAAGAAAAAAATAATTAAAAAATCTAATTAAAAACTACTTTAATTAATAATAATAAAAATAACTAATACTTAAATTAGTTTGTTTAATAGAGCTATTTGAGATTTTAATTGAAAACATTATTTTTAAATACTTTTAATATATATATATATATATATTGAAAACCCTTTCCAACATTGGATTATATGAATCCAAGTACCACATGAAGAACTATAAAAAATGAATGAAGTTGACGAAAAGAAAAAAATAAGCAACCGAATATTGAAGCATACAAATTCGTTACTTTTTAAAGGGCATTGAATGAATGTGGTATGCAAAATAGGTGATCTTTCTGTTATGCTGTATGCAAACTGCTAGAAATTTACAGCATGCAATGCCCGAGGTCACCTAAAAGACACGATAATAATTTCAAACAATTTGTGTGGAAAAAAAAAAGTTAGAAACAAACTTATGAAGTGGAAAAATCCAAGAAAGAAATGAACTCATTATTCTTCATTCATCAATTTTTTCAAAATAAATTTATGAAGTGGAAAAAACATGAGAGAATTAAACTTATTAAACAAAAAACACCTATCCCAAAATAATAAATCACCCTTAAGGAAATTTAATAAACTAAATTTTATCTTTATTTACTTTTGAAAAAGGTAAAGCACTCCACAACAGCCATGAGACTCAAAACAGTTAAAGTCACAGTTAATAAGGGAAAAGAATTCATCTACTGAACAATTAAGTAAAATAATTTTTAGTGCATATTTTAGTGTAATTAGTTACTTCTAATTTTTAACAAATAAACCTTAAAGTTAAAATTTAATTAAATTTGAATTTATAACAAAGATTAATTTGAGTTAAGTAAATTAGCAAATTAAAAATATCATGTAGAGATAGAAGTGTTTCATGGATTCAATGAGCACCATCTGTTACGGTAAAAAAAAGTAATGACCTTTTTTTTTTTTTTTTTTTTTTTTTTCTTCCTTTTTTTTTTTTTTTTTTTTTTTTTTTTAACTTCACAATGCCTCCCAACCATCCGGCCAAACAACACCGCCCATCCTACGTAATCAAGCATCTACCCATCCAACCGCCACTATACATTTTTTTTTCTGTGAATGATTAAAAATAAAAATATGTTCTAAAAACTTGACCAGTACAAATCTAAAAACCATTTGAACTAAAAAAAAGAGAAAAAAAAGAAAAAAAAATTTATTTTTTACAATTAAATTAGTTGAAATTACTTAATATTATTCTTTCGGCTTTTAATAAGAAAATCTGTTTTAAAATACTTTTTATATTAAAAGTTTTTCTGAGAAAGATTATAAAGTAAAGTTAGCTTGCTAGTTAAAATAATATAGTGTGCTACTTTCTCTTACTCTGCAATTCAATACTATAAAGACCGACTCCATATTAAATCTTATACGAGCTTGCCTGGCGGGGGGACAAGTTCTCTCCAAAAATGTCATATGTGTGGACGGTCTCCTACAAAAATATTTTCAAGCCCTCTAATTTTATACTTAAAAGAACGTAAAAAAAAAAAAAAAAAGGCCCTCTAAAGACTGAGATTACTTTCTAAAACTCCTTTATCAGATATGCATATTGTCAGACGATCTTATTTCAATTAAATCCTTTCTCGAATACCCCAATCCGCTTCGTGTTTTCTAGGGGTTTAAAAGTTATCGTAAATTTAAAGTACCTTTTTACTTTCTCTTACCCATAGGGTCGAGAAATTATTTTTTTATGGTCAAATTTTCGAACGCGAGTTTTTGTTATATTTACATGTTCTGAGGTCCCCTGAATACGAAAATCATGTTTTTAGCGAATGGTCTGTGTGTCTGTTATCAGCATATCTCACGAACAAATAGTAGCGGATGCCACAATAAGCTTTTCGTTGAGATGAAGCAAATGGTTTATGTACAGGGACACTCAAAGGTATTCAAATACATTACATATATGGGGGAATTTGCAGGTAAGTAGAGTTTAACATATATAGACTGCACTAAACCAAATGAAACGAATGAACATTTTTTTGTAATAGAGATAATCAACTGGAAAAAAAAAAGTGCATGTAGGAGCCTCGCCTCCCCCAGGGGGGGGGGAAGTCCGCCCTCGAGGGGAGTAAATTTTCATGATGGGTATCTTTCAAAATAGCTCGCCAATACCTTTAAAACGAATGGTTGAACCATCGATCTGCGATACTTTAAAATAAAGTTATCGATCTTTTCCCTTTTTAACAACAACAACAACAACAACAACAAAAAAAACCTTAGAAAAAAAAAATCTTATTTATTTATTTATTTATTTATTTATTTATTTATATTTTTCTTTAATATTGAGAATAAAATGGACTTTTTTTTGGATATGTAGGGTTATACTACTTCTCTAATATGGAAATTGTCTGCATTATTATAAAAGATAATTTTTTTAAATAATAATTTAAAAAAATATTTTTTAAAAGCGGAATTATTTTTTAATATCCTAATTAAATTGTATATAAATGTAGGCGCATTAATGAAACAGGGGGTTGAGGGGCGGCAGCAGCCCCCCTCACACAGAACTAATTATCAAAGTCTTCCGAAGCCTAATTTGAATTGTTTAACATAGGTTTACATAACAGTACTCGTTATCTTACCTCTTAATCTCCAACCTGTATTTATAGTAATTAATTTCAGGGTAAGGGAAAGTCGTGTGAGTGACACGCCAGATTCTTTTAAATGAAAACACAAAATACCCCTTTGCCTGATACAAGGAATGTATCACAAAATTATTATGAATTTTCATCGGTCGGTGAAATAATGATTATATTCTATATACCATATGCAATAATGAATAATGTCTTGAGGGCTTTTCCTCCCTTCCCTTCCTGAATAAGAAGAAAAGAACAAGTGCAGTCTTTTAAAACCGGTGTCGGGGCTGGGGGTTTTCTTTCCCTATTATGAATGGTTTGCCACAATCTGTGATACGAATACGATAGCTTAAAAAAGCAATCAACACAAGCAGCTATGCTTTGAATTGAATGACTACTATACACGGATGCGAAAATCTTTTTCTGCTAATGGGTTTTTAAATTGTCTGAATTTTTTAAAGTAACCTTGTTAACTCGAAATTTCTATTTTTATTATTTTTAATAGATTAATAATTTCATATTTATTTATTTTGAAATTTAGTTTATTCATGTGTTTCTTCTGGTATATAGTGTGTAATCAGTCTATTTGTTAAAATTTCAATGCTTATGGTAATAAGACAGTATACATTTTATTTTGAGAATCTCTAAGTGTAGGGGAACTTTCATAATCAGGGCGCTTCAAAACGTGATATTATACAAAAGAACCAGAGTTGAAAATAGATCTTCAAAAATATTTTGTTTGCTGTATAGATATAATAAATTTAATTTATTTATTGAACAGAATTCGTTAGAATAGTAAAATATTTCGTTAGAATAGTAAAATATAGCAAAGTACTTCCATCAATTACATTCAAAATAGTAGTTGGCGTATGTCGATGCTGCTCAGTTTCCCATCATATCTACATTCTCATAAAATTACAGTACAGGACATTTTGACCTACTTCCGAGATACATGGCTGAAATTTTGCACATAAGTTCTGTAGTGTATTTTTAATAAATTGTCTTTGGGACTTTTAATTAGGAGCAAAAATATTTTGGTAATCCATGTAAAGTTACGCATGAAATAAGTACTTTTTTCAAATTAAAATTAATATTTAAAAATCTTATTATTATAATCAGAAATCCTGAAGACAAATTGAAGATAAATCTTTTCTGTATATAACAGTGAAAAAAGTTTGTAAATTGAACCATTAGTTCATGAGATATAACAAATTTAAAATTTACCAAAAATTTAAAATTTAAAATTTTATTTAAATTTTTTTAAAGATTATTTTTTTCTCAAATTCGTCGTCAAATAAGCTTCAATTTTAGAAAAAATAATTACTGCAATTCATCAATAAAAAAAAAAAAAAAAAAAAAAAAAAAAAAAAAAAAAAATGGTGTCCCAGATCCCCCTTAAAGTTCGCTTTAAAAAAGTTAGATTGTTTAAAATATACAAAACTAGTTGGCATAGGTGGACTCTGCTCAGTTCCCCATCATATTTATGTTATCATAAATTTCTAGTGCGGGACATATTATAATCATGTTAAAAGAAATGAATTTGACCAAAGCTTGATACAGTGACAGAAGGAAATCCCCGCCTAATAGGCTACCCACAGTTCAGTTCGATGTGTTTTTCTTATACTAATCTATTAATTTATTTTATTGGGATTAAATTTGTAGTTTATTTCTCATACAACTGTTTCCAATACAACAATTGACCATAATGCATATTTAAATGGAATATCACCCAATTGTGCTATATTGATAAAATCTTAAATTTTGAATAACTTACGAAATTTTCCTATTTAAATACTTGTAGTCAATAATGTTCATACAAGTACAATCATAAATGCTATTTTGAATTTGTCCGATATATTTATGATCTTCAAAATGCACATTTATACTCAATTTTGCCTTATTCTGCCATGTTAAGTATATCGTAAATTCAACATAACTTATGAAATTTTTAAATTAAAAAATTCATAGTCAGGAACGTTCATGCCAGTATCCTAAATGATAGTTTAAAGTGTTCTGACATCTTTTTGATGAAAATATCCCTCAAAATGGACGTTTATGAATGAGAAATTATGCCCTATTCGGCCATATTAAGTAAATTGTAAATTTCCAATGACTTAATGCAAAAGAATGAAAAAAAAAAAAAAAAAAAAAAGAATAGTGATCTTTGCTAAGGAATGCAGATGGCTGAAGTGAAAAACACGCAAATTGAATAAATTTTAAGAATTTAAAATAGAAAAAAATAACGGAACATAAAAAAAAAAAAAAAAAAAAAAAAAAAGTGATCTTTGCTAAGAAATGCAGATGGCTGAAGTGAAAAACACGCAAATTGAATAAAATTTAAGAATTTAAAACAGAAAAAATAACGGAACATTAAAAAAAAAAAAAAAAAAAAAAAAAAAAAAAATCATTAAAAAAATTTAGATCCCCTCATTAATTGAGTTAATATGCTGAAATAGAATTCTTTTCTATTATTATTATTATTATTATTATTATTATTATTTCCCCACTAACTAAAAATGACAGTTTCTCTTTTCTTACTAAGGTTTAATTGATGAATATATAGTGAAGAATCCAAATTATAAAAGTTAGGTGTTTTTAATTAAGAATTAAATACTTACAGCTATTTATATATATAGAAATTCTAAAATTATTTACACATACATTTAAAGGAGACAAGTGGATAATATTTTTCTCTCTGATAATTTGCTCATGAAATAATATGGATATATAACATCAACGAATATTTTGTTATTATACATTATAGTGTTCAGAAAATAGAGATTATTATTTTATTACTTTCAGATTTTTTATACTTAGTAACGAGAAAAAATTATCTCTATCATTAACTTACACGTCAAAAAAATATTTTCCGATCGAATAATATATTGTTTTCAATTTTTGCAAAGAAAGTTTGTTTTATCTGCCAGTATTAATAATATAAATCTGTATGTGTGTGTGTATATATATAGTAAAATTTAGAATACAAAATTTAAGACTCAGTAGAAAAAGAAGTAGCAGATGGTTATATCCCGCAAAAAATCGAATTAACCATTTAGTTGGTATGTTAATTTTTGAATTAATGGAGTTATATAATTAATGTTATATACAACTTCAAAAGGTGTTTCTTATCACATGTCACATGTGTGCAATCCAGTATATAAGCGGTATACCGTTTGATTAATTACAATTCACAAGAAAACTAACTGTTGTACATCTGTTTGTGTTTCATGTTTGCTACTTCCAGATGACCATTTAAAAACAATTGGCTGGAAAAGCTGCATTTCTGCGCTTCAGTACTATACAAAGCCTATGTCTTTCCTTCCAGCGGTATGTTTCTTACTTCTTACTAACTGTTCTAAGAAAAAGGAAAAACTATTGGAAGGAAGATGATCTCTCAAGAAAGTCGGCAAGCGAGCACTAGAGAGAGAGCTATTGCAACATACTTTGAACGAATTTGAAAGCAGGGTCCGAACTATAGTTTATTTGCTGCCCTTGCAAAGCATATTTTTGCCTTTCATGTTAAGTTTTAAATAAAATAACACTCCAGACCAAAAGTAATGCACTATCATATAGTTTATATTGTCATATTATCATATAGTTTATATTGTAATATTCACAATTTTTTAATGAAAACGTTTTGCCCTGATTATTAAAACAGAAATCTGGTTTCTTCGAAAATTAAGGAATATTGATTAAAAAAAAAAATATTTAATGGCAATTTAATTTGAATTATCTTAATTTTCTGGAGAATTAGCGTTCATTAGTAAACCGCGCTATGCCACAGGGTGAATTTTTTTTTTTCCTTTTCTGTTGAAAATGGACTGATAAACTCACTTTTAAATTTTAAAATCAATATGACTTATTATTCCATTTTTTTTTTTTTTGTTGAAAAAGACTGATAAAATAACTTTTAAAATTTAAAATCAATATGATTTAATATTCCATTCAAGAATATATACTGTTTTGCTGATAATCTGGTTATTGATCGGCCGAAAACATTAGAAAAGTCAAACGACTTTGGAAAAATCCATGAAAAAATTTTACATTTTTTATTTAAAAGTGTAAACACGTGCCAAGTGTATATATATATATATATTTAAGCAATTAAAAGATTATAAGGATCCAAACATTTCATTTAAAAAACGACTAAAAAACATTTTTATTTTCTAGTGTTTAATATTAATTACGATAAATCAATGGATATATTTTAGTTTTAAAATTTGGTTTTGATTATTTCATTTGGTCTCAAAAGAAAATTTTGCGATATATAGTGGAGGGGGAGGGGGGGCTTGAGCTCAAATATGCCTTTACCTTTAATACGCCCCTATATATATATATATGAGTGTGTGTGTGTGTGTGTGTGATATTATACTTAATCCATAAATTATTTTAAATTTAAATTAACAGTAAAAGATGTATGAATTATGTATAATGAGATATATCATATATATTTTATATACATATATATATATATATATATACGTGAAATTTTATTCTTATTAGTCTATATGCTTTCAGTAATCTTAAATCTGTTGTTTGGCTTTTAATACGTTTTAAAAAATTATTAAAATATGTATATGTATGATAATTTATCATTACAAAGATCAAACGTCGGGAAAGAAGACGTAAATGGATGAACAATGAAAGACATATGGAAATAAAGCCTTATGCAAAGCAAAGAATATTTTGAAATCTAATATAAAATGTTTTTAGAACATTGGTGGTTGAGATCACGTATAGCGAATGTATCCCGGAAAAAAGGACACAGAAAAAAAGGCACTTGGAATGAAATTTGCAAATCGTAAAAGTAATAAATATCAAACAATGAATTTAAAGAATGACTTTAAAATTACATTTTTAAAAATTTCAATTGATTTGGTATAACATTCACTTAGTATATACCTGGGGAAAGGGGGGGGGGGAATAGGACCAGATCGAAATAAAATAATTATTTTTATACCAATTTCTTACGGATTTTAATGAAACTTTGTATAATCATGTACAATTTGTGAAAAAATTACAGTAAGTATCAGACTAAAGGGGAAAGGAGAAGGGCTAAAGGGGAATAGGCAGAGGAAAATAACAAGAATTTTGTATCACCATTTTACCAATTTTAATGATAAATTACAGTGAGTGTTACGCATATCGGGGGGAGGAGTTGCTAGGAGGGGAGCAGAGTAAAAAATGTGCTTGTTTTCTTATCACCCTGCTAGCTATTTATATTAAAAAGGGGGGGGGGGGAATGAAAAATAAATTATTTTTAAACAACACTTATTATCGATTTTTTTATTGACATTTTGTGCAAATGTCACTTTCTGTGAATACAAAATTAAGTGAATGTTACATATGTCTGGGTAGAGATGGGGGAGCTGGAGACAGAGAGATAGAAAATGATGTTTTATATCATTATGCTTTACACTTTAATGAAAGTTATTTTATAAATATCACTTATGAAAGGTGTTTTTTCAAAAAGGTTGCACTGTAATCACTAAATTGGATTAAATTTGACATGAGTAATTAGAAAACTAAACTTATTAGTAGCAGACGAATGGATGCCGTAATAAGTATGTGCTAGTAAACATTAAGTAAGGATTTAAATAATAAATGTAGAAATTCAAAACTTCAGTGAAAAAACTTTCTTGGTAATTGCTATTATATCCTTCAGAAAGAAAAAGATCTATCAGCAATTTTATTTACATGACGAAGAATATCTCCATGAACTTCTCTATATTATTTGCCTCTCAATCCAACCGATTAATCTTCTTCTGGGCATTTCGATAGCGAAGAATATTATGTACATCGAAACAATATGTCAGCAGATAAAAAAAAAGAGAATGAAATTACACTCACTTTCTTGCTAGACAAATAAAAGAAAATAAGGGAAAATAAATCTAGAAAATAAGCTAAATCACCAGTCATTGAATTGCATTTAAAAAAACTGCACATACAGATATTTTTTTTTTAGTAGCAATTTTAAATACAAAAGAATGCGTGTAAAAACTGAAAATGTGTATTTATGAAAAAAAGAAAGAAGCTGAAGCTAATTTTTTGTTTCTAAGTAAGATATAAATTCTAATACAAAAAAAGATTTAATTTAGGACAACGAGACTTTTATTGTTTATTGAATTAGAATTAGCGTCACACAAAATACTAATCCTAATTCTAAACTTTTATCAGAGTCGTTTCTGAGAATGCCAAGACATACATGCAATATTAAATCATTTGTTTATAATTCGGTCGTTTTATAAATCGTTTGTTAATAATCTTTTAGGTAAGCATTCAGATAATAAATATAGAAATAGAAAATTTCCGTGTAAACAATGCTTTTTCAGACTCTGTTATAAAAATAAATAAATAAGATAAAACAAATTAATAAATAAAATATATAACGAGTTTATTGTACTTATATAACCAAGAAGCTTAGATATAGCCTTTCCGTAAATGAAAAGCCCCACCAGTGGCCGAGCGGTTCTGCGCTGAAAGCTGATATACGGAAAGTGCCAGGTTCGATCACAGGTAGCGCTCGCTCGTCGACCTAGTCGTTCGTAGTTTTCCATGGTTTTATCCGAATTTCACGTAAATAAGGACTAAGACCCATTACGAAAATCCCCAACGAAGGGCCTTTAACCCACAGGCCTAGGACCCTAGCGTAATCAATCTGCTTTAACCACACAACCACAACCGTAAATGAAAATAATAATAATTATAATTATACAGCATAGCAACGCCACCTTTTATCCGATATGCATCTAAATTGAATCAGCATGGTTTCACACATTATCCATACAACATATAAAGTTTGGTGCATTTATATGTCATAGAAGAAGAGGTATGGCCGTCTCATAGACGAAATTAAATCGCAGCACAGCAGCGCAATGTGTCGGCTGATTTGCACCCAAGATGAAGCAGCACAGTGTCACATAATGTCTATCTCATATACTAAGTTGGATGCTGTTATACACTACAGAAACTGAGTTCTAATCTCCAATTAAATGGGTCGAATCACAGCATAGCAGTGCCACTATTGGATATGATATATTCCAAAAGCTAATCTTCATCAAATAAAATCAAGGTCTAACCAAACACTAATCTTGTTTAGAATCTGTCTAATGGTTTGTGAGATACAAAGTTTTACCAATACATCATAAACATAAACACAGGCAGCCATTTTCTAAAAATGGTTGAATCATGCTTAGGGCATCTCAAAACATGTAAATTCGTTGAAAATAGGAGTCGAAAAATTCACGAATCCAATACTTTCTTCTACATCATTTCACACAACAACGTCACCTACCGATTAACATGAACAAAAATTTAATCAGTTTACCTTCTCATAATCACCATTTACATATGTTATTCTATACAATTTTCACCAATAGTTCTTGAGATACAGTCATCTGGGAAACCACAGAATGTAATACCAGTTTTACATGTCAGCCTATATTCGCCAAATTTAATAAGAATATTTTTTTAATAATATATAGCACACGGGGGTTTGATGCATAGCATAGAAGCTCAGATATAGCTTTCACGTAAACGAAAAATAATGCAGAATAATAGCGCTACCTGTCGTTCGATATGTATTCAAACTGAATCAGCATAGTTTTATCTAAGGAACATTGCACATGCCAAGTTTTATATTCTTAAACACTGTAGAAGCTTAAATATAGTTTCCCCAAACAAGATTAAGTTGAAATCTAACAGCGTCACCTGTTGGCCGATATGCACTCGAACTCAAACAGCAGAATTTTACATACTATATATATATATGTAATAATAATAATGATGATCTATTAAACGTAGTAAAAGCCAAGCAACAAATACAAGATCACTGATACCACATAGACTAATAAGAATGAAAAATTTTGTTATATAGGAGAAACTCAGAAAGGTTAAAAAAATTCTTCAGGGGAGACCTTTTTCACACTTGAGCACTAATGTACGATTTCGTTCAGTAGCGGCTATAATAGCAAATAGCTAGCGGGCTCCCTATCGTACATGAAAAACTAAAGTGAAATTTAAAGTGGAATAATCAATTAAGCGCAAAATAACGGAGAATCTAACAGAAAACAACCAAGCCTTTCCTGAAATGAGAGGATATCGCAACCTGGTAATGTCAACTTTTGGATGTTATAATCAAATAATCAGCAATTATTCAAGTCAAGAACCAATAAAATATCAAGTTTGGTTAAATTATATCAGAAAATTCAACTTGACAGTTGAATCAGGAGGTATAGTGTTTGTTCACAATGTCTACTAACGTAAAAAGACAAACATCTACTAAAAATTGTCGAATTGTGTTCAGGAAATCTCAAAAAGTGTAAATTCGTCGAAAACCGAAAATCAAAAAAATTTCTGGATCTTTTACTTTTTTCTTATATATACAGAAAATTAACTATAAATAATCCACTTTTTAAAAATAAGTAGCCAATTTCAATTAATTGAAATGCATTATGTTTTACCTTAAAAATATGTCTTTAAATTAGAGCTATCGTAAATTGAAAAAAAAAAAAAAAAAAAAAAAAAAAAGAAAAGAAAAAAAGTGCAAGAAAGAAAAAAATAAAGATATTAGAGCATAAATTAATAAAAAAAAAAAGAGCTTTTATAAACCAAATCCTTTTATAATTTAAATATACGTTTAATAGTATAAAATAATTACAAGATAAAAATAACTTTTGGAATACCATGTTTTTAAATTTTCTGCTGAATCATAAACGCTATCGGAGACAGCGGGAATCCGAAATAATTGGCTAAAAGTATTTAAAAAATGCATTGTCACCTGTTCTGAGCTATTCTGAAAATTTCAAATGTCTAACTAGTCGGGAATTTACATGATTGTTGGATCATATAAACGCTATCGAAGGCAGCGAGTACCTGAAACAGTTGGCTAAAAATATTTTTTAAATGCATTGTCACCGTGTTCTGAGCTTTTCTGAAATTTTCAAATGTCTAACTAGTCGGGAAGTTAGTTAAAAGTCGATTGCATGATTTGTACAGGACACACAAACAAACAATCAAGAATCGAAGTTAATAAAAACAGGGTAATATCCAATACTCCATGTTTTTATTTAAATTTTAAGAAATTACCAAATTTAACAACTTTTTTGTTTAAGAATTTTTAATTCAAAAGATTACGTGTATAATATGAAAAATTGCATAAAAATAACGATTAATTAAAAAACTTTATAAGATTGTAAGACAATATTTTCCCCCTTAAACTCACATTAACCATAATTTTCAAACGATACTACTTTGAGTCCTCTATTCGTATAATTAATGTGTGTAAAATGTACGACAATTTTCATGTTTGTGTATTAAACCCTTTACTGCCGACGAAAATTAAAGGAATTCGCTTCCCAATCCACCGTCCTCTCTAAACTCCACAATGAGTAAATCTTTCAAAAACACTGTAAAGATCACTTCCAGGATTATTTTAAATTTTATTGCATTAACAGATCGTGTCACTAGTTTCAGTGGTAGCAATACAATACAAAGAATCGTACTTTGAAAAGACGAACATACACACCCGGGACAGGGGCAGGACGTATTAATTAAGTGTTTAATAGAATTGTCACTTAGAATCAAAATGGAAAAAAAAAATGCATATACATTAAATAATTTTATATATAAAAGATAAATAAATGTAAAGATGTAAGAGAAAAAAAAAAAAGAAGAAGAAGAAAGAAAGATTAAAAAAATGAGGTTAGAAGATGAGTTTTTGTGTATATTTTTGAATAAACATTACATGTACTTAAAAAAAAAATTAATTATTTAGATTCATATAATATAGTACATGATTCCAATTTACATAAATAATATTTTTTATGCTTTGACAAATAAAAAATCATTCTAATTTTTAATCTTTTGTTTCATAATATAACACCCTCCCTTTTTCTTTTCTATTTATTTATTTTTTTTTTTTCTGTTTAAATTTTAACAGTATCAACAATTGTCGATTTAAAAAATGTAGGACATGTTTGACAGAATCACACATGCGACTTTTTTTCGGAATGGTACTATAAGTTTGCAGATGTGTGAAACCAAAAAGAAAGCAATTATTCTTGGAGACGAGAAAAATGTCAGTACCACAGTAGACAACATCCCCTCCAAATAAGCCCTAAAGGTCTGGTCATTTCCTGTTGCATTGTTATCAATATGCTTTGAAACCTCGGCTGTAGGTTGTATGAGAGATAGATTATCGAATTCCAGCAAAAGCCCTACAATAATAATAATAACAATTGATACTAAAAATAATTTATCCTGTTGTTTAAAACGTGTTTGGAATGTTAAAATACCTTATATTTTAAACTGGAATAATATATGTATATTAATATAGGATATGAGAAAGTGGTGTGAATGCAATAACAGATTATTTTTCGTAAAAGTGGAAAAATACAAGCACTGTTACTTTACTTGAAGTTGACACAAACATTTAATAAACAATTAAAAAGAAACCGGCTTCTCAAAATTTAACTTTAAAATCGAAATTAAAAGGGCCTGGATCATTAAGTACCTGATAAGTAATGCTATTGCTATAAGTAATGCTGTAATACCATTAAGTAATGCTGATATTCCAGTACCTGATTATAATTGTCATGGCTGTATAATTCAAACATAAATACATCCTGAATTTTTTATATTAAAAGAAATGCGATATAATTAATTAAATAAAAATAAGTAATGATAAAATAACACTACATATTTATTGATAAGTAATACATTTAAAAAATAATTAATGCAACAGACAATTATTCAGCGATGTTCAGAAATATTCTTTGAAACTATAACACAAAATTTCACAACGAAATTAAATTTTTTTCACGGGAATAATAAAAAACTTTTAATAAATTAAAGTTTGATCCATTAAAAAAAAAAGAGAGAGAAAAGAAAAGAAAGAGAAGAAATAAAATTAGAAATTCTAACTCCTAAACTTTCATTAAATTATTTAATATTTTAATTTATAATTGTTGCCAAAAAAATTAAACTTTAAATTTTACATCTACTTTTTAAGATAGCACGCGATCGTGTTTTATATAAAAATTAAATCATTAAATTCATTTTTTTTTTTTCTTTTTACTTATTTTTATTTCATATTATTGCACGCGCAATTTTTATTTCCTAATTCAAAATTATTAAAATAAACTTTTTCGATATAGTTTGTAACGATACTGATTATTATTAATTTTCTTTTCTTTTTCTTAAAAAAAAAAAAAAGAACAAAAAACTGTTTTTGATGAAATTCTGGCAAAAGCAGAATTTAGTTTAGGACGAAGGACTATTAGTTTCTTTTTTTTTTTCAAATATTCATTTATATTTTCGATAAATTTTAGATTTCCATAAATGTTCAACTACCGAAAAATGATGCCGCAAAAATCCCAGATTGAGACTAATAGTCCTCAGTCCTATTTAAAAAAAAAAAAAAAAAAAAAAAAAAAAAATGCTTGACGCATTCACGTCTTCTCCCTCGAAATAACAGTCCCTCCCCCTCCCTCATAATTTCCGGGCCAAATTTTTGAAACTGTGTTTCTTCTATAATTACGCGTTTTGAGGCACTGCGATTATAAAAACCGCTGCAATATTTCTAATGTTTTCTTTTTCGAAATAAAGCTATGAAGACATTTTTGTGCGCTTCCTAATGAAATATAATTATAATAGTTGTTATAAATTCATGAAAATCATTTTTCGAACTTAGCTATTTTTTTTAGACAATATACAAGGCTACATAATATATGTATATATATATATATATATATATATATATATATATATATATATTTATTTATTTATTTATTAAGTAAATCTATTAAGCTACAATATTTTGAAAAATTTCTATCTTTCAATCTGTTTTTTCCTTTTATTTTAAGGAAGACTATGAATGATTGACTATTTACAACTGTGAGAAGGACATTGTATATTTATATAGTATTTTAAATTATGTTCACAGTATTCCAGTATTTGGGCGCAGTCAGCATATATCGTCTTTTTATTTGAATATTCTAAAAGCAACATAACAATTTTTTATAGGAAATCAAGATTAAATATATATATATATATAAAATCAGTAATATTTTTCATTGATAAATTATTTTTTATTACAGTATAACAACAAACAATTATAAATCTATATAGTATATAAAAATGAATGTTTGTCTGTATGTCCCTTATAAAATCGTAAACGGCTTAACCGATTTCGATCATTCTTTTTTTGTTTTTTTCCTTATAGGTCAGGGATGGTTTAGGGAAAAAAAAATTGAAAACATTCGCCACCAAGGGGGGGGAGGGGGGCAAAACGTGAATTCAAAAAATCCTTCATATCTCAAACAAAAAAACAGATATCCGTAAAATTTTTGCTTTAAAATATAGCTAATATATAATAAATGTCTAAAAACCAATTTCTGGAATTTTCGAAATTCTGTCCCCAAGGGGGGGGGGGGGGGCAAAACGGGATTTCACATGCGTAAAACGCGATTTCGCATAATCCTATATATCTCAAAAAAGATATACGTGAAATTTTTGCTATAAAATATAGCTAATACAAATATCTAAAAACTTATTTCTGGAATTTTAAAAATTCAGCCCCCAGGTGGGGCAGCAGGGGGGGGGGGGAGATGCAGCAGGGGCAAAAACAATTAGAAATACAGTTAGGCGTTTCAAAATTGGTACAGATAGGTTTCAATAGTCTGCAAGTCGAATAGGGATATTTTCGAAAGTGTAAAGTTCTTAAGAGGGGAGAGAAGAAGGGAGGGGAGAGAGGGGGGCAAAAAAAAAAAAAAAAAAAAAAAAAAAAAAAGAGTTAGATCGTTCAAATTTGGTATATGGAGGTTTTCGATACTTACAAATCGATTGCGGATATTTTCGAATTTGTAAAATTATTAGGAGGTGCGGTAAGGGGGGGGCTATGGGCAAAAACAAATAGAAATACAATTAGGGCATTCAAAATTGGTACAGATAGATTTTAAAGGCCTGCAAGTCGAATGGGGATATTTTCGAAAGTGTAAAGTTATTAGGAGGGGCGAGAAGGGGGGAGGGGATGGGGGGGGGGCAAAAAATAAAAATAGAGTTAGATCGTTCAAAATTGGTACGCAAATGGTTTTTGATGCTTAAAATCGAATGCGGATATTTTTGAATTTGTAAAATTATTAGGAGGGGCGGTAAGGGGGGGGGCTATGGGCAAAAACAAATAGAAATGCAGTTAGGCCGTTCAAAATTGGTACAGATTGGTTTTAGAGGCTTGCAAGTCGAATGGGGATATTTTCGAAAGTGTAACGTTATTAGAAGGGACGGGAGGGGGGGGGGCGAAGGGGGAAAATAACAGAAATAAGAGTTAGAGCATTTTGGGAATTTTTTCCGAAGGCATTGAGAACCCGGTGCGACATTTTTCCTAATCAGATTTTGTTTCGTTTTTTTTTTTTTTTTTTTCAATTAATGCAATTTTGCATTAATGCAATTAATGCAATTTTGAGAATTCAGTAATTATAGTGATTCATTTAAAAATAGGGTCCAGCGAAGCGGGCGAAGCCTGCTAGTGATATTATAAAATAAAATCTTATTTAAAATAAATAAATAAATAAATAAATAAAAATAAAGGAAATATTTAAATACTGATCGCGTAAAAGAAAAAAAAAAAGAAAGAAAGAGAGAGAGAGAGAGAAAGAAAGAAAGAGTCCGAAAAGTTTATTTAATGGAAATGTTTTCTTTTTCTTATTCTTTATTTCTTTTCTTCTTCTTTTTTATTAAATAGTAGGAAAAAAATATTATTTCCGAAAATTGAATAATTTTGCATTGGAGATAATGAAAAATCACTTGAGATAAATTGAAAAGCATGGTAATTCATGTATTGTTGCATATATTCTAACTCAGTAAGTCAATAATATTCAGTCCAATAACATTATATGCATTAAAATTGCAAATGAATTAATTTGAGGAAAAATCTGGTGTGCTACTCCCACTACCTTCTCTTACCGTGCATTTATGAAAAAAAAAAAAAAAAAAAAAAAAAAAAAAATAGATTATTGCAATTTAAGGTGCAAGAGGTACATTTTAAAAGTAATTTAAACAACAGTTGAAAATAATATTCGAAAACAGTTTTATGTGACATTCATTACTGTATAAAGGGGCTACTACGGATCTCTGAACACTCCATTTGAATATCGTAGCTATATCAATAAAACGCACAAGACTGTTATTATATATATATATATACATATAATATATAGATATAGATATATATAAATGATAGCTATCGTAATAAAATTTAATCTTAAAATTTAGCAATTAATAGATACAAAACAATACCAACACAAAAAAATAGAACTGATTTTAACTTATAGGAAAGACTGACACAAAATTGTTGCGATACAGATTAAGAACCAATAAGAGACAAAAACAATTTAAATTACTTACGCCGACATGAATGATAATAATAAGGAAAAGGGGCCATTAAACTTAATGGCAGAGAAAACAAATAAATGACCCCAGAATTAATTGGATTAAAATGCTTAAAATTAGAAGTAAGTACTCATCAAGGGGCATGTACTTCATAAAGCTGGGAAAGCTGCATCGATTTCGTAAAACAATATAGCTAATCATAGTAATTTATATTGTTCCAGCCCCGATCGAAGCAGCAAAACCATATTGAATGAAAAATTAAATAAAATATTAAATTAAATCTTCATGGATTCCAGAGAGAAAACTAAAAAAAAGCATAGTAGCCACATGCAAAAATTTTTAACACAAACTGGAGAATAGGATGATGCAAACGAAAAATGAAATTATTGGGAGTACAAATTAATTCGGTCCGTTTTCAATAGATGGCTCTGGCTGATTTGTTTACTGAATAATGATAGATGTTTTTGGCATTGTTAGAAAGGTTTGACCTTTGTCAACCATATTCAGTCAACGAAGCTTCGAGTTTTATACAACAACATTGGTTTTTTGAGCATTCAATATGTCGAGTTTTGTGCTAAAGAAACAACATTTGCGGGAAGTTTTGATTTTCTTTTTTAATTGGAAGAAAAGTGCCGCTGAAGCGCATCGATCGCTTGTGGAAGTTTATGGTGAATCTGCGCCATCTGATAAATCATGTAGAGAGTGGTTTCGACGCTTCAAAAATGGTGATTTTAGTGTCGAAGACAATGAGCGCCCGGGCCAGCCGAAAAAGTTCGAAGACGCCGAATTGGAGGAATTGCTCGATCGAGATCCGTGCCAAACGCAACAAGAGCTTGCAGGATCGTTGGGAGTCACTCAGCAAGCAATTTCCGTGCGCTTAAAAAAAATGGGAATGGTTCAAAAGCAAGGAAATTGGGTCCCATACGAGTTGAAACCGCGCGACGTTGAAAAGCGATGTGGCAATTGTCGTTAAAAATTACTTGGAAACGTTGAAATGGGAGGTCCTACCCCACCCGCCGTATTCGCCAGACCTTGCTCCTTCTGATTATTGGTTGTTCCGACGGATGCATCACGATTTGGCTGGACACCGCTTCACTTCTTTCGAAGAAATTCAAGAATGGCTCGATTCATGGTTTGCGTCCAGAGAGGACTCATTTTTCAGAGATGGAATCCGAAAATTGCCAGAAAGGTGGACAAAAGTTGTGGCTACCGATGGACAATACTTTGAATAACATGTTTTTTCATTTTGATAATAAATAAAATGTTTTTTTAACGAAAAAAAACGGACCGAATTAATTTGTACTCCCAATAAAAATAAAAGCTTTGCAAACATCGATTAATCGATAAAGAATGAACGACTGAGCATTTTCATTAACGATAAAATACACAGAATAATTTATATACAGAGAGAGAGGGAGAACATTTTTGCACACACGTTTGTTTGAAACTAACGAGTGTTTGACTAATTCTATATAACCCTAGTTATTTTGAATCTCGGAAAAAATCGCACAGAAAAAGATACATGTTTGCGTAAACATATCCTTCTCGGGATACGGAGAAAATCACCTCGGAAAAAAAGCACCCCGTAAAAAAATCACTCCTGGAAAAAAGCAACCCGGAGGAAAGCATCACGGAGAAAAAGGAGCCGACATATTAATGTATTACAGATTCCATTATGGTATTGCGGGTCAATAGGAAATAAAAATTCTGAAATAGTAAACAACTCATTCGAATCGAACATTTTTAGTGATAGGATTGATTATTCAATATTATGCCTCTGCTAAGTATTTTGCATTTTGTTCTGGAAAGAAAATTAATGTTGAAATACTTTAACAGGTGTATGGCGTTCATGCTGAATGATTTTTCTTTTTCATTTCTTTGTTTACAATAGCCACATATAACCCCTCTACCACATATACCCACCTACGAAGCAACAAATGGACATACTGAAGCTGTCACATCTTAAAACTGATAAATATGAAAGTTTTATTTATTTATTTTTAAATTTATTTTAATCTAATTTCTTTCTTTCTTTTCTTTTCTTTTCTTTTCTTTCTTTCTTTCTTTTTTTTTCCTTTTTTTTTTAGCGTGATTCATTTCAGTTCTAATTTAAAGACATATTTTTAAACCAAAACAAAGTGCATTTTTATGCAGTAGTTTCTGAGATACAGCCTTTCCTTAAACTGTTGAAACCGATACATAGCAGTGCCACCTGTTGAGCATTTGACACCAAAAGTTGACAGGCACTAATTTATATCATGTTGCATCTATATATAAATGTATATGTATTTTTGTGCAATAGTTCCTGAGATATAGCCTTCCCTTAAATTGTGGATATCCCTGTATAGCAGAGCCACCTGTTGAGCAGTTGACACCAAAAGTTGATAGGCAATAATATAGGTCATGATGCATCGAAATATAAAACTATATGCAGTTCTGTGCTATAGACCTGTTAAAGCGTTACAACAATGACTTTCTTTCCAGAGCGAAATGTCAGAATATTTACAGTGAGAAAAAATTCTGTAACTGACATCTAGAAGCTAAATTGTGGCTCTAGAAAAAATAATTCCGTGTCATCCTTATAAATTCTAGTCACCTTAAAAAGCGAGTTCTAGAAGCCCGTATTAGAATTCTAGAGCGTTTGCCTATCGAGGGCAAAGTTATTAAAAAATCTCTGCAAATAAGTGTGACTACAGAGGCGGGTTTCAGCAACTATAATCTTGGTTTAGTACCCAGTTCTAGAAAATCAAGCGAGAATTTCTCGCAATACAAAATATTCAGAATATTCAGAATATTGTTTCATCATCTAGAAATATGTAGACTAGAAATTCTCGATCATTTCGTCTATTCAGTTTATTGGCGTGCCTTATGCGCATAGCTCGGAAATCTATATTTCAAGTTAAGGGATTTAGAAAATGGCCACTTATTCATTCTAGAGGAAGGCGGTATATATATTTTTTCTCAGTGTATTAAAGGTATAATAATGAATTATTAATTCTATCATTAAAAATGTTCAATTCAAAACAGTTGTTTTCGAATAACTATTTTGTAATTTGTAATTGACCTGCAATACCATAATGGAAATCTTAATACCTTAATATTTCATCTAAGGGTGCTTTTTTACGGGGTTATTTATTTATTTATTTATTTATTTCGTCTCCCGATATAAACATAATTAATTACAAAAATTCAACTTTGAAAACTTAAAACATCGTATTATGAGCTATTCTAAAAATTTCCAATGGGAAGTTTGTTAAATAATATATCGGTTGATTCATATAAACTCTACCGAAAGCAGCGGGAGCCGAAACAATTCGCTAAAAGTATTGAAAAAATGCATTGTCATCGGATTCTGAGCTATTCTAAAAGTTTCAAATGTTCTTGCTAGTCGAGAATTTATATGATTGTTGAATCATATAAATCCTACTGAAGGCAGCGAGGAGCCGAATTAATTGACTAAAAGTATTAAAATACTGCATTGCCATAGTGTTCTGAGCTATTCTAAAAGTTTCAAATGTCAAGCTAGTCGGGAAGTTATATGATTGTTGAATAATATAAACGCTACCGAAAGCAGTAGGGTCCCGAAACTATTGGCTAAAAGTAAAAAAAAAAAAAAAAAAAAAAAAAAGTCATCATGTTCTGAGCTATTCTAAAAGTTTCAGATGAATAGCTTGTCGGGAAGTTAGTTAAAAATCAACTGAAAGATTCGTACTGGACAAACAAACAAACAAGAAAGCGAGTTAGTAAAAATTTGCTATAAAAGCATTTATCCACTGATATATGAACTTTTTCTGGGGAATTTTTTTGTTTTCAGGGATGATTTTTTCCGTGGGGCTTTTTTCCGTGTCTCTCTTCCCAGGAAACAAAACTTATCTTAAGATTCATATGAGCCTTAGACAATAAATTTTAAATTATATTTAATCTTATAAACGCAGTTAAAGAAAAAAGATGGAATTATTATGAAATTGTAATCCCTGTACCTCTAGAGACGGAAAAGTAGATATATATGATAAACTGCTCTGCATGAAAATTGCCCCCAACACCATTTTAAATGTACATTAGATAAAGATGCATGCACTAATATCAAATTTAATAATTTAAGTAATTTAAAGTCATTAATATCAAATTTAATTTAAAAAATCAATTAATTATTTTTTATACTGTAAATGATTGAACATAATTATGTTGAAATCTGTAAAACCTAATATAAAAACTATATTTTTCTTTTCTTTCTGTCTCATAACCCTATTGAAATATGCAACTCTGAACAGATAATGAAAAGAGGAATATATCAAAACCTTGGAGCGATTGCACTCGACTCTCTGAATAACTAATAATTAACAATTGCGTAAATAAATTCAAATAAGCCGGTAAGTAAATAAAAGTGAAAACCATTATAGTGGATTTGAGTATCCCCCCCCCCCCCAAGTTGTATGTTGTTTGATGAACCGTAATGTATCCAAATTCTTTTGTGTGCCCCTGTAGAAAGAGTTATAAATATTAATCTCAGAATATCAAATATTCATCTTTATTATGCTTTAAGCAATTTAAAATTTAAAGTTACTAAATCGATTTTTAAGCACTTAGAGCCTACACACACCAATGCATAAAAAATTTACTTTTTGTACTGGTAAAAAAAAAGTTATGAGTTCTAAACTCCTGTAAATATCTACATTCTTTGCGATAATAACCTATAACATGCCTATAAATTCATATTTTAATTGAATGTGGAGTTTAAACGCTAGCGCACTTCAAATAATTAGAGTCCATAAACCGTAATCACAAATAATTTCTGCTTGAATTCCTGTTAAAAAAAAAAAAAAAAAAAAAAAAAAACTATTAAACTAATTAATTAACTAACTATTAACTCATCAAAATCTAAACAAATCGTGCGACGTTGATCAGTAACATACCTATCAATTTTAAACTCATTGGATAAAGCCCTTATCTTAATATTAGAAGACTTTAACTTGACGTTAAAACCTGTTGCTTAGCAATCGGGAATCTTTTAAATATCTTCTATATATTTGCTGTTTCAAACAAACTCCATTTCAATTTCTAGCAGGCGCTGTTTTTTTTTTTTTTTTTCCTTTTGAGCACCAAATGGAGTTCTCTTCATCATATATGGATTTTATAATTAATGCCTAAAGATCGAAAAAGCTTATAATACTAATGAAAACACACAATACAACACAAGTATTAATAAAAATTTACTTTTAAAGGTACGGAAGAAAATGAAATTAAGATGAATCAATGGTAATGAGAAGTATAATCGAACTGAAATTAACGTCAAAATAGTCTATCGCAAAATAACATTTTTTTTTTTTTTTTTTTTCCTTAGAAAATTGATAAGGGTATATAGCATAAAGCTTTCACCTGGAAATGAAAAGTAATAGGGGTTTAATTAACAAAAGAGCACATGTGTCCCAATCGTAATGGTGATGAGTTATAATTTGTATTTTACATCCGAAACATCTGTTGTATTTAATTTTTCCATTTTCAATAGACCTTATATAAGGTCTATGCCATTTTCCGTGAGGGGTTGACTAAACACCTTGACAGTCCTTTGAAGGGAACGTATTTGGTGAACTCTGAGTAGACTGGACAATAGATGAGAAAAAGGGCTGATATCGGTACAAGCATCAATCACAGTATCTTGTTATTTTAGACAGATAGTATATTTTATGTCGTATATGCTGATTATTTTTCTGATTATTTTTCAATAAGAAAGTATTGCTCCTTTGTGCTCATATAAAAAAAAAAAAAAGTAGGTCAAGTCTCTGAAAATGGGGTAATTTTGGCCAAAAATGCAAAATTGTGAATCTTTGGGCCCTTGGGAACAAACAAATACTGGAATAATGTATATATATATATATATGAAGCTTAAAATGTACATGTTCTAAAATAATTAAATGCATAAAATTTACATATGTGATCAATCCGATTTTTTCCTTAATTTTAGGGCCAAAAACCCCCCTAATAGACCCTCATCCTTTATTGATTTTGTTCATTGAAAAAAAGGCATTTTTTCTGATATCGGCAAATAGTCTATTCTTACCAAACATTTCATGTTATACTTCTATGAAATAAAAATCGACTCCATTCATCATGGAATTTTAATAAGTAATTTGCACTGGGTAAATTTGTATGGGAAAATATAAAAGAAAGATTTGTGGTAGACACAATGCACTTTTTTTTTTTTTAGTGCTAGAGGCCTATTTCAGTCGGTACAGTTGTCGAATTTTTATAATACACTCTTAATTAGTGCTAGAGGCCTATTTCAGTCGGTTTATTGAATGGGGATTTATTGAATGAAGTCCCCCCAAGGCACAACTTTGACATGAGTCCCCCCCCCCCAAGGTACAACTTTGACATGAGTCCCCCAAAGGCCCAGCGTTGTCGAATTTTTATACGTCACTCTTAATTAGTGCTAGAGGCCTATTTCAGTCGGTTTATTGAATGGGGATTTATTGAATGAAGTCCTCCCAAGGCACAACTTTGACATGAGTCCCCCCCCAAGGTACAACTTTGACATGAGTCCCCCAAAGGCCCAGCGTTGTCGAATTTTTATACGTCACTCTTAATTAGTGCTAGAGGCCTATTTCAGTCGGTTTATTGAATGGGGATTTATTGAATGAAGTCCCCCCAAGGCACAACTTTGACATGAGTCCCCCCCCCAGGCCCAACTTTGACATGAGTCCCCCCCAAGGTACAACTTTGACATGAGTTCCCCCCAAGGCCCAGCGTTGTCGAATTTTTATACGTCACTCTTAATAGTGCTAAGAGCCTATTTCAGTCGGTTTATTGAATGGAGATTTATTGAATGAAGTCCCCCCAAGGCCCAACTTTGACATGAGTCCCCCCCCCCAGGCCCGGGCCCACCAGCGGCCGAGCGGTTCTGCGCTCAAAGCTGGTAGATGGGAGGTGCCGGGTTCGATCCCTGGTCGCGCTCATCGACCTAGCCGTTCGGAGTTTTCCGTGGTTTCCTCCGAAACTTGCGTAAATACGGGCTAGGACCCCTTAGAAAGACCCCCACGGAGGGCATTCCCCCTCTAGGCCTAGGACACATCAGGAGTCAATCGGCCTTAAATCCTACAACCAACCAACCAACCCCCCCAGGCCCAACTTTGACATGAGTCCCCCCCCCCCAAGGTACCCCTATTTCAGTCGGTACAGCGTTGTCGAATTTTTATAATACACTCTTAATAGTGCTAAAGGCCTATTTCAGTCGGTTTATTGAATGGGGATTTATTGAATGAAGTCGCCCCAAGGCACAACTTTGACATGAGTCCCCCCCCAGGCCCAACTTTGACATGAGTCCCCCCCAAGGTACAACTTTGACATGAGTCCCCCCAAGGCCCAACTTTGACATGAGTCCCCTCCCCAGGCCCAACTTTGACATAAGTCTCCCCCAAGGTACAACTTTGACATGAGTCCCCCCCCAAGGCACACCTTTGACATGAGTCCCCCCCCCAAGGCACACCTTTGACATGAGTCCCCCCCAAGGCACACCTCCCCCTCATTGGGAAAAAGAGAAAAAACGTTGTTTTGCGGCTATAAGGCAGTTTGGACTTCCAACGTTATTTGTTACAGTATCTGCAGCTGAAACACATTGGTTTGATTTAATGAAAACTTTATCATGGAATTTAGATCGTCACGAATTAACTAAAGAAGAATTTGTCGATATTAACAAGTTTAGCAGTAGGCCTCTGGCACTAAATTAAAATCTGTCAATGTCAGATTTTCATGTTTTAAATAATGAAATAATGTCGTGTCTGTATAATTTTTATTAATTTTCTTTTCCTTTCTTTTTCTACACAGAAAAAAAAAAAAAAAAAAAAAAAATATATTTTGATGAAATTCTGGGAAAAGCAGAATTTAATTTAGAACGGAGGACTATTAGTTTTTTTTTTTTTTTTTTTTCCCCAGAGAGAGAGAGAGAAATTATTTTTATTTATAAATTAATTTAAAACAGTAAATGTCTGCAAATAACAAGCTTTATATGAAGAGAAGTATCGGCATGGATATTATATAGTTGTATTGTATATTTACATGCACACACAGTAAATAAGTGTTAAAAGTCTTTCATTTATTCTCTTTTAAGTTTCTGCATCCATATTTTGCAAGTATAGTCCATTTTTTCATTTTTTTTTTCTTCTTCCTATTTAATTTAATGTAAAAATGCAGGGGTATATGATGTAAAAAACTGTTTATTTTTCAGTTTTCTAAAATTAGCGAAATTTTTATCGCAGTCCTTATTTATTTGTTGTTCAATTATTAATTATTTTAAATTTCCTTAAAAAAATTCTTCCTATTCTTATACTTTATTCTCTTCATTTTTTAAATTTCAACTTTTGATATGCGTTCAAACATTCGTGTGACGAGTAGAATGTAGAGGTAATACTGGAATAATGTAAAGCTTCTTACCACCTGTAGTGTAAAGAATGTAAATGGGTTTTATACAGTCGAAAACGATACTGGGGCAAATTTTAGAATTCTTATATCTACAAAGACGCAGGCTGGGCTGGACATCTGTTCTGGGAAAAGGTATTTCTTGTTCGGGATTCCGAAAGGGAAATTAGCGCCCCTCTTTCAACTCTCAACTGTCATATGTGCTAGAAAACCATTAGTGCTAATTTTCAAGACATCCGTTTCAACTATCAATAACCAGTATTTAGGGGCGTTTTTCCGGTGTGCAAACCTTTCCAACACCATATCTAAAAAAGAGTTGAATTTGAATCAAAAGTCAGGAAGCTTTTAGATTTCTCTTTTTTCTGTTACGAAAAAGATATTAATTACTTGTTATTAATTATGAAATGATTAAAATATTAAAATGAAAAGATGTTTTAACCTAGTTAAAACAATACATATGATTAATATAAAAACAGTTTAATTTATTCATTATAAAATATCCATAAATAAATCTTGTTCCTGTTTTTTTTTTTTTTTCCTCTCTTTTAATTTAAAATTTATAAAGTAAAAAATATGTATACGATTTACTTCCTTTCCACTGATTAATTTTTAACTTACACGTGTAAAAATTATAATGTTATGGAACTTCAAAAGAAATTGTTTCAATTTTAATAATGCTCAATGTTAGCGTTTATTTTATGTAAGGAGGAAAGTAGCAGCGCACAATATCTACATAAAGCAACGCATCATCATCTAATAATAATAAAAGAACATTCTGCAATAGGAATATAGCAAAAAAAAAAAAAAAAAAAAAAAAAAAAAACCATATAAAGAAGCAGAACTGCATTAATTCTGGATTATAAACTATGTGTATAAATTAAGAGAGGTGTCTGTGTGGGTGTGCCTTTCTGCGCTCTGGTGCTCACACTACCGATTACACAGCTACAAAACTTGGCATATGGATACCTAAGATCCTGTAAGTGTGCACATCATCCAGTTTTTTTCCGAATTTCGAATTTGAATTTTTTTAATTATTATTTTTCAATTTTAAATATTGGCTTCTGTGTTTCATTTTTCATAAATTTATTCTACCATTGTTATTGTCTGCGTATCTTTAGGGACGGCTATTACGCTACTTATTTTTTACTAGCAGGCTATGCCCGCTTCGCTGGTCACTATATTTAAATGAATTTTCAAAAGAATTGGATCAGTATTTATTTTTTACATCACATTATAAATAAATACTTAATTAAAAAAAAATAATAATTTATACATAAATAAATAAATAAACATTGAAATTGCTCTAGACCTTGCTTCGAGTACCCGCTGCCTACGGTAGCTCTTTTTTTCGCCTGGGCCGCATCGGAGGGTCCAGGTTCTCACTGTCTGCAAAAAGGTCTTTCCCGGGCACTTCAATCTGGGTATTTATCTTCTGTTATTTAAGAACTACGATTTTAAAGATGACTGTATCTCAGCATCTAATGTATGTTTTTGTTTTCGAACCATGTGTTTTATAGCCCCTGTTATTTACACTGTATTACAATATGATTCCGACCAGTATAACAAAATAAAATAAAAAGTAGATTTTTTTTTTAAAGGAATTAAATACATGAAAAACAAATAAATTTTAATCAGTTTAATCCTTTTCCACTATATGCTACCATCCCCCCCCCCTCCCCGCAAAAAAAAAAAAAAAAAAAAAAAAAAAAAAAAGAGATATTTAGATATTTATTTTAAAGGAATTAATTTAAAATGAAAAACAAAAAGTTGTTATACTATAAAAATTATACATAAACATAACAATTTATTTATTTTGCATTACCATTTTATTTTCAATAAATATGATTAAAGAAAAAAAAATTGCCTTCAAATGAATGTATTAAACAAAATATAAATAGTGAAATAACCGTTGCTAAGATACGCAGACGATTACAATCAAAGAATTAAATTTATGAAAAATGAAGCATTAAAGCCAATATTTAAAATCGAAAAAACATTAATTTAAAAAATTCGAAATCGAAATTCGAAAAAATCTCGATGAGGTGCACACCTGCAGGGTCCCAGCTACCTATATGCAAAATTTGAAGCTCTGCGATCAATAGTTTGAGCACCAGAGCGCAGACAGACACACACACAGAGACACTTTTCTTTATTTATATAGATTTAGTACATTTATTTATTATATTTATTGGAAATAAAATGGTAATGCAGTTAGAAAAAAATTAAGTATATTAAATTAAAAAACTCATTTATAACATTTATGTTTATACATAATTTTTAGAGTATAACAACTTTTTATTTTTCGCTTTATTTTTTCTTTTTTATTTCCTTTAAAAGATTTATTTATTTCATTTTATTTTTTTATTTATAGTATTTATCGAAGGAAAAAAAAAAGTGTATATAGTAGAAAGGATTAAATTGATTACAATGTGTTTGTTTTTCATGTATTTAATTCCTTTTAAAAGAAAATCAACTTTTTATTTTATTTTATTTTATTGCTTGGAACCAAATCGTAATGTAGTGTAAGTAGCAGGGACTGTAAAATATATGGTTCAAAAACTAAAATATTTAATAGATGCTGAGGTACAGTCATCTTTAAAATCGTTGTTTTTAAACAGTAGCAGATTTACCTGTCATCGATAAATACCTGTTGTCGATAAAAAAATAAATACTGATGCAATTCTTTTGGAAATTCATTTAAATATAGTGACCAGCGAAGCGGGCGTAGCCTGCTAGTATCATAATAAATTAATGGCCGTGTATACTAATAATCTAAACATATTGGTAACTAGGATAGATGTAAAGCGCGTAAGTTGTCCGTTGAAGAATGATAAATGTACCATATGATGACATTTAATAATTTATTTTCGCTGCTGGGGGGTGGGGGGGGAGGATTAAGCTATTTCGTTTAAATCTTAATTTTGCTTTTTTATGTACACGCAATATTGTAATTTCATTATAAATTATAAATTCCTATTCTAACCAACAAGGAGCGCTGGGAAGCACTTTAAAATATCAATAAAATCATTCACTCACTTAGACGCACATTACATCTTAATCTCCTAAAAATCCTTTTATTACAAGACATTTCATAATACTTTTGCCGCTTGGGGCGCTCTCAGCTATTCAACAACACAATGACTCCTTTTATACGAAATATTGTTTATTTATAATATTCTACGAATTCCTATTTTAACCTGCAGGGGGTGCTGTGAAATACTTTATTATATCATTAAAATTATTTACTTGCTTAAACACACAATATGTCATAATCTCATACAAATTCTTTCATTACAACATATTTATTATTATTATTATTATTTTCTTATCGAGGGCTTTGTAAACCATTTTAACATAATTAAAATCCTAATTTAACTTCTAACAATGATTATCCGTAGTCAAGTACATAAAATAATATTTATTCAGAATGAATTATAAATTCCAATTTTGACTATCTGGGGACACAGTGAAACACTTTAAAATATCATTGAAGCCATTCACACTGAAACACTGGATATTTCAATCTCATACAAATCCTCATTTGAATTATAGCTGTCACTGACAGAATCTGAACCGAACCCAGTCGCACCATGGGGACCATCCCCATTAATCCCCCACCCTCTCCGTTCTCTCTGACGAAAATTTTCTTAAGCATTCAATCAACTAAAGAAATTATATAATTTAATCATTCTGCTCAAAAAACATCCTTGAATTCCGAAAACACTTGCTTAAAAATTAAATTAAAAATATTTGATAATATCATTCACGGTATCTGTGAAGGCATATATGCATATGCATAGTTGCATGTAATGAAAAGTGAAAGTACCATCAGTACTTTCTTTCCCCTCTCACCATCTCCCATAGGCACTATTCACAAGCCTTCCATTAACGCTTATTTAACAGAATTTGTCAAGCAATTCTCTGAATAAACGAGTAACCACTCAGAAAACCTGAGTTCGAGATTAAGTTACTCGGATTGAGTGTGTAAACTTTCAAAACGAGTAACTCAGTCTTACTCGGAAAGATAGTACTGTGCTGACTCAGTTTTTTTATTTTAAAAAATGCAATTTTTCTTAAAATAAATATTTTTTTATGTTTACGTGTATTTTTCATCTACTTTAACATACAGTATAAATATTTTAATTATACGAATTAAATTTCAATGGGTACTCGTTATGTCGGTAAAAAGTTGGGTTACTCACATTTACGGGTAGGTAGGCATGCGTGTGTGTGTGTGTGTGTGTGTGTAAGCATAAAAGCATATTTTGTGTAGATTGTGGTATAAAAACCATTCAGCATTCATTTACAGAGCTATTCAAAGTGTTTGGATATATTTATAAATTGCTGGAAGTGTATTTTACTTTGTTTTAGATGGATTTTATATACGATTAAATTTAAGTACACAGAGTGATGTGCATATAGTTCATAGAAAATACACAGGGCCTACTAAAATTCAGTTAAACGTACTTTTCTATTGAATGTAATTGATGGAAGTGCTTTACTGCATTTTACTGTGCCGACGAACACGGCTCAGGAAGCGAAAATCACTTTTCATGTCCATACTGTAAACAATGTATATTTTAAAGTTCAACTTTCATCTGTTATTTTCTAATTCCGTGGTATCATGTTTTTAGTTTCCCCAAATACGAAAGCAGAATTTTTTAGTAGCTGATCCCTATGAATACCTGTTATTAGCTTAACTTAAAAACAAATAACTGCAGAAAATTCAAATTTGGTCTTGTGAAGTATATTAGGTTACCCCTTGATAAATTTGATCGAGATTGGCAAGTATGAACGGGAATTAAGAAATATCTTGATTTTTTTAAAAATAAAATTTAGGCACTGTAATTGGACGCTGAAATTGCGCGAACGCACCCCCCCCCCCCTTCTCACACAGAGTTACATGTAAAAAAAAAAAAAAATCCTAAATCTATTTTCTACTATTTTTAAAGTAGATTTAATTTTATTATCTTACCTTATGATTCTTATGACTTAATCTGAAATCTATCTTTACAGTATTGAAATTCAGGGTAACAGAAAGTTGTGTGAGTGACACACTAGATTATTCGAATTATGTACAAAAAATTCTCTCTAAAAGTATATTTATAGCTTTATTTTTAATTGGAAAGTGTAGAACAAGTTGCTTATTTTATTTCTATGTATACTATAATTACTTGAAAAAAAAAAAAAAAAAAGAATTAAAATGCTGAAAAAAGTTTTAATTTTTCAATCGAGATTTTATTTTAAAAACTAAATTAAGAGTATTGTGTTTCGTATAGATATGTTAAAATAAAAATCTTTCATTTTCTGTCTCAAATACATGATAGTACTTCAGAATCACGAATAACATATATTAGCGAGATAATGTTCTGTTCATTCTGTTAAAAAAAAAAAAAAAAAAAAAAAAAAAAAAGACTAGCAGAAAAATAATTAATTCAGTTTAATTATTAAAGCAGAAGAATTTTCCTGAATAGTTTATGTATTTTTTAAATACTTTAAAGTGTTTTCCCGTTTTGTGTTAATTTTTTTGGTATTTGCTGATAGATGATTTATACTTTTCTATGTATTTATATCTTATATATATATATATATATTATTTTTTTAAGAATTAGCTAAAAGTTAAAAAAAAAATCGTTTTTTGTTTTTAGATAATTATATTTTCATTTTTCAAATTAATTAATTAAAAATAAAGTTAATTATAAAAATAGGATTTTTTTTTTGCTTTAACTTCTATAATATGTATATATATGTATATCGATAGATAGATAGAAAGATAGGTAGTTGCTTAGATAATTGAGAATATTATATGAAATTTTGCTGTTTTTCATAAAATTCCTTAAGAACTATCTGGAGTTATAATTGTTGTGATTATAAATAATAGAAAAAATTTAGATCATACAAATATTTTTTGTAAGGACATTCTAAAATCTAATTCTAAAAACGCCTTTGGCAAAAATATAGCACAGAGTTTTAAATCAAACGAAAAAAAATAATAAACACATTTCATGTTTACATGATAATTTTGAAATATTAACTAATCAAGCCCTTATCATTGTATAAAAACAATTATATTTTCGTTTTAAATCCCTTAATATCTATAATGTTTTATTCAAATAGTTATATGAGTTTAGAATTGTGATTAGTACGGTTTCAAATAACACTTTCATACTTTTACTGGAAGGAAGATACATTTAAATTAAACAGCTTTCACACTAAAACAGTCTATTTTAGCATGTTGTTTATCTGTTTATTCATTTACATACTAAATCCATTCTATTCAATTTCGAAGATTGCGTGGATTGCAAATAGAGTCTTGCGTGCATTAGTATAAATTAACCTCGTGATCTGTTTGAAATTGCTTTCTCTAGTTAATTATCGCTACCGGCGAAATTGCAGAAATTTTATGATAATTACTGGGAATTCTCAACATATATATTTTTTTAATTCTTTAAAATTTAATTAACACATCTCCCATTTTCCTAAAATGTTTACAAAATGATAAGATTTTTTTTAGAAAGACGAATAGTATATTACAGATTGATTTGTGTTAAATGGAAAAGGAAAAGGGCTTTTAAAATTCCAATTGTTCCTTTTTTTTTTTTTTTTTTTTTTTTTTTTTCATGAAAGTAAAAATGTGGTGTTATGGGTTTAGTTGGTCCATTTCACATGGACCATGTCATCCTGCCTGGCCAACATGCCCTGTAACATCACTGAGGGTTTACTGTAGTGGAGGTGATCTCCAAAATCTGTTTATTTGTGCATTAGAAAAAACAGAATTTAGCTCCTAGGTGGGGCTGGGTTGGAATTTTAATAGCAATATAGCTGTTGAAACTTAGTTGAATTCCTGGTTATTCAACTCAGCTGCTCTAGTATACGAAAACATCCGTGTTTTTACAGATTCAGATTTTATGCTATTGTTTATAGCAGATCGATTTAATTCGGATTTCACATCGGGAAAGACTAAACATACCACATCAATTTTCTAAGCCTTGATACATATGACTTTTTTTTATTGCAGGCGATGTAAAGTCTTTTTCATATGGAAGAACCTAGAAAAAATTGCTGCAAAAGAGAAAACAGAATTTTATAATACTGATTAACACATTAGCCAAACAAGCATTTCAGGAAGAGTAAATAAAGTCAAACAGAAGAAAGAAAATCTGTTACAAAAAAAAAAAAGGATTTTTTTTTTCTTATTTCTCGAAATAATGCGTCAAGAAAGTCAAACACAACAACGTAGAAGCAAGAGACATGTAGCGAGCAAAAATTAGGATAAACAGGAAAATTTGTGTCTTTGCTGTCATAATTCATTTAAAAGCAGCTTCTTTATTAAACCAGGAGACTAATGGTGCCAATGTAATATCTGTAAACACTGATTCATGCATCACGTATTACTACTGGAGAAATAATATTTTATATTTTTCTTCATTGAAAATCATGTTAAAAAGCTAGATAATTCTATTTATAATACTATTTTTTAAAAATCTATTTATTTATTTTTTTTCCTCATGCGTAATTATGCAAATTTTTTTTTTTTTTTTTTTAACTTTATGGCTTTAATAAGTTGTATGAATGCTTTGTTTTTCTTTTAAGGTTGTATTGTATTTTCTTTCATGCTATATAAAAAATAATAACTGATACAGATTCTGAACATTTCTTTAACTTCTACACTATCAGAACATTAATTAGTACTCTTGGGCTAACTTACTTCGATTTTTGGGTAGGATGGTACAAGCAACTTGGTATTAGTTTGAGTTTCTAAATTAATATTCCTAGGTAATATTTTCAAGTTTTATCATTGTCACATCTCCCTGAAGTTCTACCGATACTGTTAATGAAAAATTAAACTTAAAATGAGGAGCTGTGATAAAAAAAAAAAAATAATTTAAAAGGTAAAGCTGGTAAACCAGCATCGATTTGCTCTAAGTACTGACTATTTATCATTCTACTAATCTGTATGCAAAATCGTTTGTCCTGACTGACTGAATGATTTAGTGAGTGACTGATTCATCATCGTCCAGCCCAAACCCCTGCACCTAGAAACATGAAACTTGTAAAAATATCTCTTCTGTGACATAGACATCCATTTGCCGATTTTACAAAATCCACCCCCCAAAGGGAAAGAAAGGTCAAAACGTGATTTCACCAAAAAAATTTTATATCTCAAAGAAAAAAAACGATGTCTGCATTTTTTGCTCAAAAATGTAGTTAATATAAATACATAAAAACCAATTTCTGCACTGTAAACGTAAACGTCTTAAATTCAGTCAAAAAAGTGTCTTAAACGTATGGTCATTTTTTAAGCGAAAAAAAAATGTCTTACTTTTTAATACACTTTTTTGCAACTGAAATTGAGACATTAAAATGTCTTAAAACACCGCCATGTTTTTTAGGCTTAGAAATACCGCCATGTTAGGCTTAAAAACACCGCTATTTTTCAGGCTTTTTAATAAATAAATAAATAAATAAAGGTGGCCTGCGATTCTTTTTTTCTGTTAAAAATAGATTTTAGAACTCTCTAGAGCATTAAAAAGAAAAAAAAAACATTTTTTAAAAAATGTTTTTCACCCAGCACTGGAATCGAACTCACATCAGTCTCGGAACACGAAACCAAGCATCGGAAGTCGTAGTTAATGCCATGTACCTTGCCAATCAAGCCACCATTTCACATACGAGTAGTTCTTTCTATAGTTATATGTAAGTCAGTATCAGCAAAACGCAGGTAATTATATGTTATAATTCGTATTTATTGTTATAAAACTGTTAATAATATACTATCTAACAGTTAATATGCATTATATTAAATTTTGTATCTTGATGTTTAAAATTTTTAAAAAATGTATATAAAATATGTGAAAAAATATCCTTATTTCGCCCTCAATATTTTTTGAAAACGATATCCTCCTTTAAACTGTTTTTTAAAAGAAAACAAATTATGAACACGAATACCTGAAAATTCGTTGTTTTACGCTTAAGAACAAGTAAATATGTGGATGAAAACAGATTTTAAATCGAAATTAAGAATAATAAATAAAAAACAGTGATGCACAAATTATTCAAGATTCGCTTTCTTAGCTGTAAGTTACTTGCTTTCATATTAATACTTTTTCTTTAAATATCAAATATTAGCTTAAATACATAGTTTTTTTTTTTTTTTTTTTTACCGAATAATTTTTGCGGTATAATATATTGCTTTATGAGTTATAATAAACATAATTTCATGCAAATACACACATAGATAGAGTAATATTCATTAAAAATTTAATTTCATAAATTAATATTGTTTAAATTGCTTACGCTTTACAACTTAATATGTAAAATGAGGAAAGAAATTTAAATAGGCTAAATATGTTGCTTAAAGTAGATTTCATATTAGAAAAAATGCCAAGAAATGCAAGTGTCTGAATTTCCAAAATGGACGAAAATTTAGACGCATTTGCTGTCTGAAATTTCTCATAGTTATGCATTTTAGATATTTTTTGTGTCTGAATTGGTATTTTAAACACATTTCTGTCTTAAATTAATATATCTATAATGTCTTAGGTGTATATTAAGGCATTTACGTATCTTAAATGCTTTTTCAGTTGTTTTTATGTCTTAAATTAAGACACCTTTATTTGCAGTGTGGAATATAGAAATTCGGCCTCCAAAGGATGGAGGGGGCAAAACATGATTTTTCACAATCCTTCATATCTCAAAAAAAAAAAAAAAAAAAAAAAAACTGATATACGTGAGATTTTGGCTTTAAAATACAGTTAACACAAATACCTAAAAAACAATATCTGGAATTTTAAAAATTCTACGATCAAAGGAGGGTAGGGGCTAAACGTGATTTTACAAGCACAAAACGTGATTTAACAAAAATATTTATATCACAGATATCCGAATAATTTTTGCTTTTAGGTATAGCAAACACAAACCCTTAAAAACTAATTTATTGAATTTTAGAAATTTAGTCCCCAAGGAGGGCAAGGGACAAATCGTGATTTCACATAACCCTTCATCTGTACATATAAAAGAGTACATCCATCAATGAATCAACATTGGTGATGTTGAAACTAGGTTGCGAATTTTGGTGTGAAGGTTAGTTCTAGATCCCTGATACACATTAAGACGAGGTTTTTTGCCCCCTTTCCCCGTGGGGGGACGGCAAAGACACATTTGAGAGCGCAAAAATACAGCTGAAAATTGCACATAGGGACACTAGGCTCGAATTAAATATATATATATATATATATATATATATATATATATATATATCCGATTTCAAAAGAGGACGTGGGAAAAATCTTTTTTCGTCGGAAGGGGGATTTGTATAATCCAGACTTTGAAGTAGAACTCTTTCAAAAATAGCGCATAGAAGTTGAAATTGCCTGTTCATCGGCTGAAGTGTATTTCTAAAAACCAATTTTGAGTGTTTTGCGATTTCGATTTTTTTTTTTTTGGGGGGGGGGGGGGGAGGAAGGGAGGGGGATTTACGAAGAAGGAGATATGAGAGCCCATTTTATTCACGACAGATATCAAATGTGTTCCTTTGAAATGAAACGTTTACGTTTATATTCGAAAATGGAAGTCTGCCATTTTATTTTTTTTAGAATTTTGAAATTTAAATTTAAAATATTATGAATTTTATGCACAAAGAATAACTCAATCTAACACACGTAGGCAGTAACTTAATTATAACTATACCAAAATGTGGAGATTAAATTCGGGAAATAATTTTCCTTAAGTTAAAAAAAAAAAAAAAAAAAAAAATATCTAATGGACGATTAACGTAGGAAATATTTTGTTTGGCCCCACGGACGATCAGTGACAACATCACTTCACTTGCGTATTGTAATAACTCTTTTTTTTTTTTTTTTTTGAAAGAGTAAGTTTTCAATTTCCGTTAATTGGAATGCATTATGTTTCTGCTTAAAAATATGTCTTCAAATTAGAGATGGCGTAAATCACAAAATCAATCAACCAATAAATAAATATATGAACAATAAAAAAAAAAAAAAAAGAAAGAAAGAAAGAAAAAGAAATCACATCTTAAAAAAATTAGAAAAAAAATAGAACTTTCATAAATCAAATCTTTTTTTAAATTTTTGTATATTTTCAACAATATAAACTTCATTTTCTTATATTTGTACCATTCTAATGGTTGTTTTCTCTTAGAATAAAAAAATCTGTAGTCGAGAATATAGTGATGCTACATCCATACAAATTACTCTGTTTGTGGTTTTAATAGAGTTTTAAGAAATCGCTAGATTTAAAAACTTTTTACTTTAGGTATTTTTTAATATAAAAGATAACGTGCATAAAATGAAAAAAATGTGTAAAAAATAAAAGTATTTTTAAATACCTTCTTGATATCGTATTTTTTATTTTTTATTTATTTATTTATTTATTTATTTTTTCATTCTTTAAATCTGGTTAATGATACCTTTTGAATGGTACCATGTTTTCAATCCTCTGCTCCCATAATTAATATGTTAAAAGTGTACGACAAATTTCATGCTTGCCTATTAATATACATACAAATTCTATTCTGAAAATGGTAATAAAATGGTAAACAATTACACTTGTGTTTACTTTTTTTTTCCTTTCTTTTTTTCTTTTCTTTTCTTTTTTTTTTTTTTTTTTTTTGATGATTTCTTTTTCTTTTTCTATTATCTTTCTTTCTTTCTTTTTCACAGAGAATATTTGATTTTTAAAATAACTCCCTTTCAAATACTGTTAACTTATATAAATTAAATTAATTAAATTCTATTAACTTATATATTATTATAAGTCTTCTTACAGAACTAAAAAATATTTTTTCACTAGTCATTAATAAATTATTTCAATATGTAATAAAGTAACTGTGTATATTTTAAGTAAAGAAATTCTAAAAAACAATGTATGTGCTCAATAATTAAAATATTTGATAAATATGACAATTTACTATTCTATTAATTGTCTCTATTATTCATTTCAAAATACACAACAAATAGTTTCATAATATTTCTTCGTTACCTATTATTCTCAAAAGACAGCAAATTGAACAGATAAAGAAAGCAAATACCACATTGAATATTGTTATCTTAATTAATGTAATAAATTTCTAACTTACTGACAATAAGAACAGTTTAAATTCCTAGCAATGTTAAGATATTTCTAAGAAACTAGAATGAATACGTGCAACAATGTAATTTATGAAGATTGCTCCAATAGTCATTATCAATTAAACATGTCCCATAAAAGTTGTTTTACTACCAAGTAACTTGTATAATAAATATTCCATAACAAATATTCATTAGTACAAAATCCCATAAAATTTATTTTACGATGCAGCTGAGACGTAAATTTCATACTTGAAGAATTTTATTGTTGAAACAATTTGATATAAAATGCAATATTTGGTTTTAAAATAGTTATACGAACACAATTAGAAATATATATATTTCTAAAATTATTATTATAAGCGATTTTATGGAACTACAAACTTTCAGTTCTTTTATTTTGACTTAGAATATAAATATGATTATTTATAAGATATTTAAATGTATATTTTATATAATTTTAAGTAAAAAAAAAAGTTTTTTTTCTAAGAATAAATAAAAGCTCATAGCAAATCAATGTGTTATCGCTATTTTTAGATATTTGTATATTTTGTGTGTATCAGATTTGTGAATTATGTAATGAGATTGGTTTTTGTGTATTATTCTTCTATTCAATTCATTTGTTGAGGAGGAAGACGTGGCTGAGCTACTAAACGAGATGCAGTTTAATGACATCATCAAACCATCTACGAGTCCTGGACCTCTCCCGTAGTTTTTTAGCGAAGGAAGTATGGTTCAACGAGATTCTGTGTGGATTATCGTCGTTTAAATGACAACACGAAGAAAGGTACACTGATAAAAATTTCTGTATATTTAATGTAAATATTTATGCAGAGTCTCAGTAAATTTACAGTATTTCTTAGTTAAAAGTGAATAATCGAGATTCTCAATTTTTATTCTGTATTTTTCCTAATTTTATCATTTGATTTTTTAATTAAAATTAAAAATGACTGTTTCTACTTTAGAAAAAACAGTCTAAGTCCGAAATATATTCTCAACAATAATTTAACTAAATTAATATTAGTTATTAAAATGAATGTATACGATAAGTGTTTTATTATCTCCGTTTATTTTTCTCTGTAATTTTTCGTAAGACTTAAGATAATAGATTACACAGAGTTTTTTGTTGAAATTTTAACAGTGTAGTTACCCTCTTCTTAGAATTGATAACACTTTAGACACACTTTCTGGCAATCAGTTGTTCTCGATTTTGTATCTGAAGTCCGGCACTTACTGCCAGTATTGCTAGATCTGGCGGATTTTTTATTTAATAATCATCAATAATTTTGGGATGCGATATTTTATGTACAATATTATACTATCATCTATATATCTTCGAAGTGATTAGGCAAAAGTTACAATTAAAAATTATTGGTGATTATTGAATAAAAAATCCGCTTGGTCTGGCAACACTGCTCACTACAGGACAAGAATTGTGGCAATTTAAAGTTATGCCATTTGAATTATGTAACGCACCTGCAGCTTTCGAATACCTGATGGAGACAGTGTGGAAAGGACTTTCATATGAAGCTAGTCTTGTGTAGCTTAAGGGCATTAACATTGTAAGGTATACTTTTGAAAAACATTTAAGAAACACCCATAAGTTGCTGAAAAAATTCAGAATGGCTATTCTCAAATTGTTTCTTAGTAAAATCAACTTATTCCGTCGTGAAGTGAGTTATCTCACTCATATATTATCTGCTGAAGGTGTAAGAACTTGTCCCGGACAATTTCTGCAATCGAGAATTGGATTCGTCCTGAAAATATCCATAAATTATGAAGTTTCATAGGATTATGCAAATATTACCGGAAGTTCGTGAAAGGTTTTTCAAGTATTTCCAAACCTCTCTACAAGCTGACGGAACCCAAGCAAAAGTTCCTGTTGACGGAAAAACGTGAAAAAGTATTCAAGAGACTTAAAATGGCTTTAACATCTTAACCTATTCTGACGTATCCACAGACCGACAAAAAATTCATATTCGACACAGATGCAAGCCATGAAAGTATCGATACTTTTATCACGTAGAAAGTTGGTGGCAAATAACGTGCTGCTGCCTCCTGGAATAAATGTCTGTCTAGACCGGAGCGAAAACACTGAACCACCAGGAAAGAACTACTCGACATTGTAAAGGCCATAGAATATTTCCCTCATTACCTTTATGGTAGAAGTCTCCTGCTCCTGACTGACCACGCATCTAACTTGGCTGCTAAATTTCAAGACCTGATTTCCAGATGGATACAACGCCTCCATGAATATGACTTCGAAATACGTCTTCGTAAAGGAAACTCTACATGGAAATGCTGTTGCCTTGTCACAGAAACCTTGCTCTGAAAATTGTAAGCACTGCTCCAGAGCTGAAGAGAATTACTATCTGATAATTCCAGTTGCTTGTCAAGCTACATTTTCAGCGCCATCGGAACAGGATCCGTGGTGTGATGACTAAGTTACACAAGTCCAGTTGGAAGATTCTGACTGAAAGCCAATATATTCAGGAAAACGCCCATCAAAAGATATACCTGGCACGATATTTCTACATTGAACCCATCACGAAATGTTACTGGGATTCTGTGAGACTCTTCATATAAGAAACAGTGTATTATACAGAAAATGGGAGTCTGGCGATGAATGGAATTTCAAGTGACAGATCTTACTTTACAACCAAAGATTGCATATAATAGACCCTACCAGAGGCCATTTCGAATGAATACTCTCCAGATGATGAATACTCTCCAGAAAATTCCAGAGCACTGCTACTGGTACAAGGGAATGGAGAACGTGAAGGAAATGTGCAAATATTGCGATACTCGTTCGACACATAAAGGCCCGAAGTAACGAAGCCAAAGATGATTGCACTAGTGTAATTTTGGAACGCCATTTGAACGGATTGCACTCGACATTTTGGGTACTTTGCCACGGACTTTCCGAGGCAATAATTACATCCTCGTTGTGATGGGCTACTTCGCCAAGTGGCGTGAGGCATATTTCATTCTCGATCAATAGGCATGCACAGATGCATAGGTTCTAGTTCAGCAATGGTTGCCAAGAGATGGCAAACCTCTACATCTTTATACAGATCGACGTACGTACTTCACCTGTGCGATATTCAAGGTATTGTGTCAGCTACTCGGCTTATAGGCAACGGCCCTACGTTTCCAGTCGAGTCGGGCAGCATGTTTCAGAGTTTGAACCATACCATCCTGAAAACCTCTCCCTTCTCGAATCTCTTCTTGTATCTTCCTATGGGTGATGGAAGCAAATTTTGTAAAATTGCTCCTTAGTCGATGTTTATGCCACGGAAGAAATAATTCCAAGAACTATTTCTTCCGTGCTTCCAGATGCAGGGTTTTTTATAGGGCAACGAGGAATCGCTCACTCAGAACAAATGCTTTTAGGTAAATATTTAACTGAATAAGTTAAGTAGGAATTAATATTTATATGATTTGTATACATTACCACATCTATGAAACGAATTTGCATCTCTTGTGAGATGAAATTAAGTAATTTAATTAGGAGAAAGTAGTTAAATATGGAATTTTTTTTTAACTGACTATAGTAAACTGGAATATTCTGGATCGATTACTGCATACTTTCAAGTCTTGTTATTGTGTTTTAATGGCTTTTTATTGCAAAAAATAGAGCTTATACTCAAAAATTTTAGTTAAACACGTAAGGTAGTATTGCCTAAGCTTGTAATGTGGAATATTTATGAATTAAAATATAGAATACTTACATATCCTTAATATAACGTACGATAGTATTTTTACAGAAAATCATGAATAATTGCAATATAAGCGTTTTATTTAGAAACTAATAATGAAAATGAACAGTTTTGAAGAAATTATGAGTTTGAAAGTTTTACAAAAATTTTACATAATATGGAATAGTTGATTTTCCATATTATCTGAATGGCCATCTTAGAGAATGTATCAACCTGAACCACTTGTTAGTAGAAATACGATCATGAGAATCAGACTAATAAATAACTGAACTATCCTACCGCAAATAGCACTAGGTTTTCACTCATTTTACTGCTTCGTAAATTAACTAAAGAATTCGTAATACTTACATCTAACAAAGTTTGAATCTTGATAAACTAGAGGAACTTTATGAAAAAAAAAATGCCTCTCTAACTGATGCTAAGTGAACTAAAATTCATATTTGTATTTCGGTGAAGACGTTTGCGTGTTTCCTATAGGTTGCAACTTGTACAGTTGAGACAAACAAGTGCTCTATTTTACCCGACTATTACCCTCTGTTACCCTGTAATAATGTCACGAATACATTAAAAATATACTTTCTATAAATTGTTTTTAGTTCTTAAAACAATAATTAGTCCTAGAATATAAAATTTTGTAATATAACAAACTTAAGGCACACCTATGACTTGGCATCACTGAAAGTGTCATGTAAAATTTATACATCCATTTAATACTTATAAATTAAACTATATTAATTTGTTCAATAAAATATATATTCAGGCTTATGGTTTCTTATTGTTCTTATGTTTTTTTTATGTATTTTGTTCAGATTTGAAACCTTTAAATTGCCTTTTTTCAGTTTTTTTTTATTTTTTTTTTATTCATAATCTTGCAAAATCAATGCAAAAACCTCTACAGATATTTAATAAAAGACTCAATTCTTTTGGTTGCTTAATAGAACATACGTAAAAGAATTAGGAATGGATTTTTCAATATCTTTAAAAGAAAAAATATAAAAAATATAAAAATAACAAAAATCATTTTTTTTTTTTTTTTTTTTTTTTTTTTTGTGGTGTGGGAAGGGGTTTCCTCAAAACTAATTGATAAATTTCAAAATCCGTCGGATTATTAAGTCTTTTTAAAAATATTTGTAGAAGTTTTAGCATTCTAAAATTCACAAACTCGTGCAAATATGCAAACTGAGTAAACTCATTTTAAAGATTCTAAATCTGTAAACAATAATTAAAGGCCATAAGAATTGTTGCTTGAGTAAACATGTTTAGCAAACCTAATATTGTTCAATTTATAAATATTAAATGGAAATATAAGCTTTTATATGAAATTGTAATGGTACCAAGTCAAAGTTTCCAAGTTCCCTAAGGTTGATATAGGAGTTCTGTATTTACAATATCATTCTTGTATATATATAGAGAGAGACATATGTATATAAATGTATTTATACTATCCTATGTAGACAAATGTATACCCAGTAAAATCTGAGATGGTGGCTAACAGAAGGCTATGTGGTGGTTGCCAACTTCAGTTACTTCTGGTCCGCTGATCGGAAAAGTTAACGGTACCCAAAGGAATGTGTTACGCCGGGAAGTAGTAAGCGACAATCAACGGATCACTGTTTTCAGCCAGCAGTAAAATGAAAATGATACTGTGGGCGAATGGTCTCCCGGCAGCGACATGCATAATGCTTTTATTTTAGTGTTGGCAATGTTTATATTCTGCTATTAGTGGGCCAGCAGTAGCTTATTTATTGCTATAATTTTTCTATCATTGCTTTTTTCTTTTTCTTTCCTCCTTTTATTATTATTATTATTATTATTATGTCTTTTGTGTATCCTAAATTTCCACTGTTCCACTTGCTATGTTTTTAATCCGATTTCATGAATTTATTATTATTATTATTACTATTATTATTATTTAATTAATTTAGTGATTTTTAAAGAGACTATGATTTTAAATCTAAAATTTACAACTCTTGAAGCATCTGGTTTTCATAAGTAATAACTTTAATAGCATAAATTCTCTGCATGCAGATATTTTTACACTACGTTCTTTTAAACAAGAGAAAATATATTTTTGATTTAAAGTATTAAAATTTCAAGGTAGATGTTTAATTTTGGTAATATTTTTATGTAAAAAATGTAGCTTTCCATGTGAATGTGACCAATTAGTGTAACTGAAATTAACGGCTAAATAAAAGATATTATATATGAATATACTTTTAAAATGCTCAAAATAATGTTTAAAAAATTTAATTGAAATACATTTCTGTGGAAGGGGAGTAAAATATGAAAATATATCAAAATGCCAATTTCAAAAAATTTGCCGAAATCAATACATTCTCTACCAAACGCGGGTAAGAAAAAGTAAAAAATAATCGATTTTCTTAATCTCTATTATAAGTTTTATTATTATTTCATTGATTTATTTTTCAATGAAATAAAAAATTAATGTTTCTCTCTCTTTCATAAAAATTGCTGTAGAATACTCATAGTCTCTGTCTATAGTACTTGCTTTTTAAATAAATAAATAATTATAAATTTGGCATTACCATTTACATTTTTTATAATGATACAAGAAGCTAATTTTATAATTAATAATTTACAGTAGTGTTTTGTAAAACCTTTTTACGGTACATGCTGTTAGTAGTATTTTAAATAAAGTATTCTTAAAGAAAAAACACAAAATTTATGTAATCTGATAAATTGAAATAAACTTAATTTAATAAAATTAACATAGAGATTGGGAATCTCAAATATTTTTTATTCAGAAAGTATTTTTTCGCGGTCAAATAATTTTTTATGTTCCAGTTTTTTCTATCAAGCAAACTCATCTGCTTTGTTCAAGGATGATGATTAACATTATAAATACTCCAATTAAATGCTATGAATTTTGAATTGATATATTTTGCTTTTGTGGAAAAAAATACGATGATTCAGCTGCTTGATGCATGACAAGTTTAAAACAAAAGCAAATGGTTTTAGATTTATCGCAAAGGATGGCAGCGTTATTCCTTTTAAATAAGAAATACTATATTAATTTGTGATTTTATTTATTTTTATTTAAAAATTTTATACGTTTATTAAAACATACATAAATACATACTTAAGCGAGGTACTTAGGTTACAGTTGGTTGCATTCTAAAATAATCAAATTAAAAGTGAGAGATAATACTTTTTATATAAATTCTATTTCGACATTACGTCTAATAGGTTATAGTGCCCATTGCTTAATAAAATCACGTTCTTTCTGAGCCCAAAATTATTTTATCAAGCGGCTAGTTTTTATATTTGGCGAACTTTCCTGAACACAAAAGAGTACTCATCCACAAAATTTAAATGATTTATTAGATTGATAATAAACGAGATAAATATATTTTTTAAACAATTAATTAATTATTCATTCAAAATTAATGAATTAAACATGTATATATATATATATATATATATTATTATTATTATTATTATTATTATTATTATAAGATAAAATTTAAATATGGGCGGGAGTAAAACTTGAATTATTAAATAAATAGAACTAGAACAAAGTTTATGTAAACCAATGCGCAAATGCAGCAAAAGGAAATATAAAACTATAATAAATACGCAAAATAATCGAAGCCAGATAAAAATTTAATCCCAAAACACATGAGGGCCTTCATCATGGGAGCTCACCCATGTAGGGAAAGGAATATGAGAAGTTTCTGACGAAATCATGGTATTTTAACCAAAACACACGTTTCTAGTCCCCCAACTTCTCACAGATAGAAGAAAGACCATACACCAAACGAATTTCAATTAGTACAAAGCATAAAAGCAACTAAATTCAGAAATCAAGCACAAAATATAATACATCAATATAAAATACAAGAATATAAATAACACAAGAATATATAAATACATGCATGGGCAAACTGGAATAGTCATTAAAAAATGGAAAATTGAACCCTCCCCCATTATAAACATAGATCCCGTTTCAGCTAGTAGGACCACTTACCAGCACTTAAATGTCGCCCAAAATGGAACAACAAACCTTAAGTGGGATTGTCATCAAGAATACTAAAATGTTTATTGATTAAAATAACAGGATAGCGGTTAACAGTTAGTATGTTTTTGAGATTTTTCATAACCAGATTCAGGTCTAAATTGTTATTGCAAATCATTTTAATTCTGTTTATTTGGGTGAACATAATATTTTTTAAAATTTTATGACTAATAGAGGAGAACCAATTTATTAAATTACAAACTTTAAAGTTAAAATCTTGCCTTTTATCATAAATCCCAATAAACCTGTTATTATCTATTTTTTAAATTTTTAAATCCAGGAAAGAAGTTTGAATTTCATAGTCAGTACGGTCTAAGACGAGATCGGAGGGATAGATATCAGCTGCATATTTCGCAAAATCTACACAGTTTATTTCTATTACGTCATAAATATACACCTATAAAACTTAATATCTTTGAATTTTCTTTTGAACATAAACAGAAAAATGGTGGCGAAGGCACTCGAGTAACTTGTTCCTATCGGGATACCGAGAATTTGTAAAAAATAAATATATCAAAATAAATTGTATGTGAGCTTTAATTCAAAAAATAAACTAACGTCCTGCAATTAAATAATTCCTTTCTCACAGGCACTCTCCTCCCTAATATTCATGTCCAACAGCTTTCTAACAGCTGGCAAATACACCCAGCACAGGATGCTGCTTCCCTTTTCATAAATTGTGCAAAAAACAGCTTCTCCCCGTCTGCTCAACTGGCGATCTACACTGATGGCTCCAAAACCGATCATGGAGTGGGAGCTGCACTCTGCGTTTTAAACAATAACAAAGTTCTCCATCAGTGGGCAGGCAGGCTCGCAGACCACAATTCGGTCTTTCAGGCTGAGCTCTTTGCCATCCTGAAGGCATTTGAGTGGTCAGAAAATAACTCTCCAGACTACAATCAAATCTCAATCTTCAGTGACAGCCTCTCGAGCCTGCAGGCCATAGCTCGCTACAAGAGCAGACACCCACAAGTAATTGAAATTAAAATAAAGCTCTCAAAATTAAAAACTAAAATCTCCCTGGCACACGTTTCTGCCCATAAGGGGGTCGTCGGAAATGAACTAGCGGACTCTCTTGCAAAATCAGCAACAGAATCTAGTGACATAGCCTATTCACTCCCAGCTCCCCCTTCCTTCATAAAATATCACCTAAATCAAAAACTAATTAATGACTGGCAGAGTCTCTGGAGTGTGTCTCCAAAAGGGAGATACCCTCACGAGCTAATACCAAATGTCTCACTCAATATTTGGGACCTCTGTCCGGAAATCTCTGCCTTTCTGTCAGGTCATGGCCCCTTCCCCAAATACCTCCACAGATTTCATTGCCGACGATCACCCTTATGTTCATGCGGTGAGGAGGGGACTGCACAACATTACTACTTTCACTGTAAACTTACAATACCTTACCATTTAAGGACCCCTTATCCTGGACCAGCAACCTGGCTGAACAATATAATAACTAGAAAGCCCCTACGGCTCAAATTAAAGCGCATCTATGCCTTCCTTCAAGATTTATCAAATTCAACAAACTAAATTCCTTCTCTACCTTTCCTTAATTTTTCCTCCTCTCCTACATGGCGAATACTGGTCATGTCTGATGCTACAGAATTCCACTGAAGTGCTCTCGGAAAGCAATCATCCTGCGCATGATGTTGCTAACCAACATTCTTCTTAGGGTGTTTGGGCTTGATATAAAGACTGCGAGAACATTGTATAAAGACTGTGAAATTTGTACATTACCTGAATGAACTTTGTAATTAGACTTCCACTTGGCTCCAGTCTTCTTCACTTTCATGCAACTTTGTCGCCTTTTGTCGCGGGAGAGCTCTGCTCTGGCGACCTTTGTAATTTTTTTTTCTTTTTTTTTTTTTTTTTTTGTTATTTGCTATGCAATAAACAACTGGGGAGTCTTAACCTTTGGAGACGGGCTCTTCTGAATCTCCACAGTGGCTTTGGAGCCCCTCTCTAAAGGTTAAAAACGCTCAAAACCACTGCATAGTGGTGAGCGGCTTCTTTCCCTCTTAGAATCTTAGAATTCAAAAAATAAAATTTTAAATATAATAAACTTCATATTTAGTTGGTCAGTGATAATAAATATGATAGGTCTTTTATATGCGGGTTGACCCGTTAAAAAGTTTACAAACTTCTGTAAGTATAAGATACACACAAGTGATTTGAAATTGTATAGCATTTTCAGCCTACTACACGAATTGGGACAAAAATAATAAAAAAAGATAAAAGAGAAGACCAAAAACGATAATGTAACGTAACACATTTTAATGAGGAGTTTTACTCTTAAAAAATGATACATAATATGTTTAACTCTGTAAATTAGACAGTAAGTTAGCACAGAGGATTATTACCTTCGAATGATATTCCTTACATTCGGAAAGATTCAGTAGTCTAGCAGGACAATTAATTGGTTTACCAAAACCAATCGAAGGATGTTCAAGTTTTAAGCTTTGCTATAATTTAGTGAGCTCCACTATGTTGGAACTGCAATGCGATGCAGCGACTGATTTTTACAAAGTAGTTATGCTTTTAAACTCACAGGAAAATCTTTGTACAGCAAAAAGTAGATATTTCCACCCTCGATTGTTGTTTCCTAAATCGTATTCCGATAACCTATTTTCCTCAGAAGTCTGTGCAGTTTTAAGCATATAACCGTGTATACAATTAGCAGGCTTTAACCGCTTCGCTGGATCTCTGTATTTAAACTAACTCTCAAAATTCCATATTATTGTTGTTATAAAATTCTTATTAAATGAAAAAGTAAAATAAAATAAAAATAAAAATCCTTGGAATAGTTCAAAGTCTCAGTTGAGGTTCCCATTGCTTTCGGCAGTAGCTTTTTCGCCCGCAACATGACGAGTCTCCACTATCTTCAGCAGGGACATACCCGCTTCTTATTGTTTCCCACATGTGAAAACTGACCTTCCCCCTATGAAATTAGAAAATTCCCAAAATCACTTCAAACTTCATGTACTGTCAAAGCGAATATTAAAATAATAATAATAATAATCCTTCTTAATGTTTAGATAGTAACCTTATAAATCATTATAAAAATAAAAAATTCCATGAAATGTTAGTGACATAAAAACATTGTTGAAAGATAAAATTTTATTTGTTTCCTAATAAGTAATTTATATTCTATAAATCTCACTTAATTGAACAAAAGTGTATGTCTTAGGCATCTGATTCTTTATCGTTATGATCAGTTAAGAAACATGGTACACGTTTCATATATAACAAAATATAACAAAATGATTAACGTTTTCTGAAATAAAAACAGTCTATCGTTAATAAAATGAAATAACAGATTTAGAAACTCTTATTCAAGTTATATTTTTCGTAATAACTACACATATATAAACATTAGAAACTAATTCAAAAAACGCCGAAAAGCAGACGAAGATAATCGCTTTCCCTTCATCATCATCTGTCACCGAAACTTAATTACTGTTATCAGTGTTCACTGTGATTTATATACCAAGAACACATAATCTACGGAAGATCTGAGTAACTATTACTTGTTCAAGACATCAACTATAACATTTACACGTCAAAGGAAATAATTCTTTACCGATATATTTTCTTTGATTTTTGAAAAAAGTGAAAATATTTTTCTTTAAGCAAATAAATTTAAAGGATAAATATATAACATTTTCTTTTCAAAGAAACATTTTATAATGTTTATTTAAAAGTTACGATATTTAAAAAATGCATTTATTCTATTATCTAAATTTAAGTAAAACAAGGTGAAAAAAAAAAAAAAAAAAAAAGAGAAAGAAAGAAAATCCGTGATAGAAACCGAAACAAAAGACATTTATTGATTGATGGTAGTTCATATTTCGATCAGAGAGCAAATAGCAGTAACCAAATTTATGGCAGAACTCTCACAGCAGTGAAATAAATGGAGCAGTTTATGTTCAAGCCATTTCCGCAAAGAGGAATTCATGCTTCGATAAGTTGGAGAAGTAAATTTTTATAATCTCAGATGTGATTTGTCTTAAAAAGGTATATTTGTCTAACAAAATTTATGTGAGAAATATCTTTATCTTTTTATTTCATAGTCCCTTTTAGGTAGAAACATAAAACTTATTTTAGATTCATTTTTAGAAGATTCATTATCTTTTTGTTTAAATTAAAGTTTTAACGAATATATAATTTTCTCAAAAATCCACTAAATTTTTTTTTTATTCCTGTTTGTTTAAAAATGCTTCATAGAAAAATTAATTTTAATAATTAATCAAGAAAAGGGAAGAAAATATGTGAATGCAATAAATCGTAAATTTTTATTATTGTTTGTTTGTTTCTTTCTTTATCTCTCTCTCTCTCTCTCTCTCTCTTTTTAAATTTAGAAAATATCCGAGTCTTAACACTTCAAGAAAACTTTTTGTTTAATAGATTTATTGTACTATAATCCTAATAATAACGGTTACTGTCGAAAGTTAAATATATTCAGAATTGTTAAAAGGTCACTTCTTACGACTTCGCAAAAGTGACCTTTTAATCGGGGTGGCCCTATAAACGGTTAATGTGATTTTGTCAATATATAAACATGGATATAAGTTTGTTAATATGCAGGTGTCAATAAATAATTATGTATAAGGAATCAAAGTAACTATTTAAATTTTTTAAAAGAACGGAATTCTTAAAATGTCCCAGTAACTAGTGGTCTGTTTGGAGCTTTTCATGTTATCAAGTAGTAAAAAATTCTTAGTATTACGTCACTTCTTTTCCCGCATATACAATTTTCATTCTTGAAACAAATAACGAAATGATAAAATATTGTTTAAAATATTCCTTGGTATTCCACATTTCTTTGCAAGACATGATTTCGATATATTGGATTTTTCAAAATTATTAACTTTTCTTTCTCTCTTTTTTTTTTAAACTGTAATAAGTTTTTATTTATTTATTTATTTTTGTATATACATATATATATATATATCATTACGAACCAACACGGATGGGCTCGCACCAAGACGCATTGGCCAGCGTGGTGTGACTTGACCAATTCATCCTTCATATTTCAAAATGCCTGTTTCATATGTTATAATGGCTTTCAGTCCCCGGCGGCCGGAATGTCCCTGCTCTGGGCAGCAATAAGGGAAGCAAGAAGGCAGAGGGTGCGAAGAATCACCAGTTCAGCTCCGAAGGAATGAATATATGTACTTTAAATTGCAGGTCCTCTAACTCCAAAAATAGTCTCCTCGAGTTTGAAGGAGAATTGCGACATATTGCATGTGATATTGCAGATCTAAGTGAAGTTAGAAGAAAAGATGAAGATTTTGTAGATTTGAAGAGTGGAAAGTATAATTTTTGGTTAACAAGAACTTAAAAAACAAAGTAATAAAAGCTAAAAGCTTTCCGATAGAATTGCAACACTCACCTTCAAGCTCTCTAAGCGTTATAATGCTGAGATAATTCAAGTTTTTGCTTCAACTAGCACTATTTAAGCCCACGTTATCGAAAAATTCTATGAGGATGTTACGAAGGCCCTCAGCAAAACTAGAAGACATAATATTAGAATCATTATGGGAGATTTCAATGCTTGAATTGTTACTAAACATTCAAATGCACGTCTAGATGGTGCATTTGGAATGAGAACTACAGGAAAGAGGACACAGGCTGATTGATTTTGCAGAATGTGAAATTTTTTATGACATGAATTCATTTTTTAAAAAGAATCGAATAAAGAAATGGACATGGAGGCGTCCCAATAGAGGAACAAATGAAATAGACTACATTCTAACTGTCAAGAAATACACTTTTACTGATTGTGCCGTGATAAATAGATTTAACTCTGGTAGTGATCGACAACTGGTACGTCGTTGCAAGGTTAAGTTCCGAGTTGCATTGAAAAAACAGAAACTGGTGCAAATTCGAAACAAGAGAATTCAACCACAGCTTCTAAATGCTAAAAAACAAGAGTTCTAGCTTGAAATAAAGAACAGTTTTCATTTGCATGAGGATACGGAAGACGTCAATAAGTTCCCTGTGAATTCTGTCAATGTTGTTCTGGAATTAGAAAAATATACTGCTGGTTCAGAATAAGATAAACTTGTTAAACAAATCTCGGAAGAGACACGACAGCTTATGGAAAAGAGAAGAAAAATGAAATATGACAAAGAAAATATTACTGCAAAAGTTGAATTTTCAAAACTATGTAAAACTCTCAGGAAAAATATTGCAGAAGACACCAAGAGATTCAATTCTAATTTGATCCAGCAAACTATTGAAGAAAATAAATGTTTGAAGATTGCAAAGAGAAATCTGATGCTTGGTAGGAAAATAATTCTAGCTTTGAAGACAAAAAGCGGAAATATCACTTGGAATCAAGAAAAAATTCTAAAAGAGGCAACACATTTAACAACTCAGTGGTTCACCTACCTCATCAAATACAAGGGACGCTATACCAGTAGCTATAGCAATAAAAGTAATGAAAAATGGAAAATTTTCAGGAGAAGACAAAATAACCGTAATTGTTTTAAAAGAAGAAGGAATGAAACCATTGAAGTTCTTACTGAATTATTCAACAAATGTGATGTTCCAAAGGACTGGAAAAATACCATCATAATCTTACACTTTGAAAAAGGATAAAAAGAAGATATTAGAAACTATCATCCAATCAGCCTGCTCTCAATTTTGTATAAAATTCTGATGAAAATTCTTTCAAACCGTTTATAGAAACAATTAGATGCAGTTCAACCTAAAAAACAAGCAGGATTTCGAACCTTTATGAAAATCCCTGCCGGAGCCCGGATATAAACCCGCCACTTGGATTCTGTATAGTGGTTGCAGAGCACTAACCACACGGCAAAAAATCCTATTATTAATCATTAAGCATCTTTTACAGTAAGATATGAGAGAAATCTCTGAATTGACTTACAGGGGAAGTATGAATCAGAAAAATTGCTACTGAAACCAAACCAAGCTTAATTAAAGAGCGAGGTAGAAAACATAGGGTAGAGTACAAATTTGCTACAAAAACCCCCATGGGGGCAAGATATGACCCCCCCCCCCCCGAATAGTTTTAGTTATTTCTATAAGAACCAACAAAACACGCAATGTAGTAAGAACGGGTGGTGGAGAGGTAGCGTGTTTGATTATGATACAGATGTCCTGAGATCGAGTCCCCACAAGGGCGTTTTGTATTTATTTATTTATTTATTTATTTTATTTTTTTTCAAGTGAAATATTTATTTTTTTACATTTTTAATTAAATTACATTATTATTTTAAGAGAAAATATTAATTTTATTTTTAAAAAGGTTTTCTTCAGCGCGGACAATTTAATAGTTTTTAAATTCATTTATTTATTAAATTAAAGGACATTAATAATTAAATGGGAAATACTTTTATATACATTTAGATAAAATTTTGTTAATGATATGTGCTAGTTTTTTATGTAAATTTTTAATTACTATTTTTTATCGACGTCATTAATAGCAAGAGTTAATCGTCTGCACTCAATTGTATTATTATTCATGCAACTTTTTGCATTTAGAATCCTGCGTTAACAACAGCTGTTGCTGAACAATTCGACGTTGCATTTAACTTTTATTTCAAATATTTCATTTAACAACTATCAAATTTGGTGGTGTCGGAAGAACTTACAATGAAATTGAACACAATGACAAATTTTCTCAAGATGATTTCACTAATTTAATGTTAGTTTACATTTCAAAAAATTCAAAATCTGGGTAAATATTAATTTTACAAATCTAATAATCTTGACGAAAAGCTAAATAATTAACAAAATATTTGTGATGAACAATAATTGACGGTGGACAAAATTGTAATTCAAATACTTGTGATCAATCTTCTTATATTTCTTGTTCTCATTGTGAAAAATACTTATGGTTTCCTGATTTTTCTACTTTTAATCATAATTGTTATAAATTAGAAACTATATTTGAAACTTTAAAAATAGTTTTCTTTTTTACTAGCAGTTTTTTACTAGTTTTCTTTTTTACTATTTATTTTTTGTATCAGATTTTTGGCTTTGTAACATAATAAAAAATTCCTTTTAAGGTCAAAAAGTCAAAATAACATATTACAAATTAAATTAAATATTTCTTCCGTTTTACACTCGTTTTGTAACAATGTTCTATATAATAACAGGAGACTTGGCGTTGGAATATTAAAACCCGAATAAACTACTACGTCAGAAACGCCAAAGAAAAATATTTGAGATGCATACAGTTTCGGTAGCCTTAATCGTACCGTCTTCAGTGCAAAAAGCCTATCTTATCGAGGCACCCTAGGTGGAGTGGTTATATTTAAGAAAATGGAATAACTTCACTTTAGACGAGAAAGGAAGAAGGGGGTTTACTTTCCAGCTATTGGTTTCTTTCGAGATTTTACGGTATATGTTTCAAAAACATGTTACTTTATGGCATACAATCAACCCGGATATATGATTTTTTCCCCTAAAATAAACAAATAAATAATTAAATAAATAATAAAAAATTATAAATTAGTTTTCATTCTATTGTTTTATACTTTAATATTCAATTTCCAAATGAAAATCCTACTTTAAGAATTCATCTTTTCAATGAATCATGCAATATTAATCAAACTTTTGGGTGCCTAAACAAAGTAAATATATTTCTGAGTTGCTGAAAGTTGTCATATTTTTGACCGACTGCTTTTCCTACGAACATTTCTAGGATGGCTGCTTTTCATACGATTTCGCTCCTGACTGCTGTTTGGACGACCGATTTCTACACTTAAACAATAAATCAACATTTTAAGTGTAATTGCAGTATTATTCAAAATATTATAAATTACCGTATTACTCTAAAAATTTGCTTTTAATAAAAATGTAGCATTATTATTACTATTATTATTTATTTATTTATTATGCAATATTGAATAAGTAAATATATTTCTGAGTTACTGAAAGTTGTCATATTTTTGGCCGACTGCTTTTCCTACGAACATTTCTAGGATGGCTGCTTTTCATACGATTTCGCTCCTGACTGCTGTTTGGACGACCGATTTCTACACTTAAACAATAAAGCAACATTTTAAGTGTAATTGCAGTATTAATCAAAATATTATAAATTACCGTATTACTCTAAAAATTTCCTTTTAATAAAAATGTAGCATTATTATTACTATTATTATTTATTTATTTATTTATTATGCAATATTGAATAAGTATTTAGCATTAGTTAATTAGCATTTTTTCCATTAAAGTAATAAAAAACATATAAGGTAAAGACACCAGTGCTCGTCACTCTTAAGGCCTTATTTTTTAAATGTTTGTTTTTTTCGCGTGGTATTCGTGTGGTATTCATGTATCAATATTATACTTTGGTTTATTCCATACACTGATTCTTCTAGTTGTTGTTAGACACTTTCAATTTTTCAATACATTACGCCAATTTTTTTTTTTTTTTTAATAAAAATTGAACCTATAAAAATGCACCAGTGCTCGTCATTTGAAAAATGAGTTTCACCAGTAGTCGTCAGGTATTTGCACCAGTGGTCGTCATGTAAACAAAGCATAACAGTTAGCCGAATAATTTGATTTTAATTGTGCTTTTACAAAATTTAATGAAACAAAACATCATTGGCACATACTTAGAACCTAAATCCATTCTTAGTTTTTAAAACACAAAACATTAAATGGTAAAATTCAAACTATTGAGCAAGGTTTTGCGAATAAAATAAGTAAATTCATGAGCAAAACAATTTGAAAATTGTTTACTTTTAAAAATTTTATTTGTTCTTAAAAATATCTTTACTTAACTTAAAGCAGAGGGTAAGTAGCAAGGGAGGGGCTAATAAACTTGTTTATAAGAGGGTGTGTGTAGTGTAGTGGTTTAACTTTGCTCCAAATTATCTCAGTAAGATTATTATTATTATTATTATTATTATTATTATTATTATTATTATTATTTTAACATATGGGTAAGTTATGCGCACCTAACATACGCTATGAAGGGATTTTGCGAAATCTTTCGCTTCTCCTCCTCCATCAAGTGTGGGGTGGATTCAAAAACATGTTTTCAAGAGTAATTCTGCTCCAGATTATGTCAAGAAAGCAATTTTTTTCATGCGTCGATTAGTAACGTGTACCCAACACACACTATAAAGGGATTTTACGCAATTCTTTCCTACCACATCTTGGAGGAGGGGAGCAAAAACATATGTTCTTGCATGACTTCGTTCTAAATTATCTTACAAAGATGATTTTTGATCTGTGAGTTGATCATATGTATCCAACACCTAGTTTTGCAAAAATCTCTCGTCTTCCACCCCCTTTTTATGTGTGGGGGCAAAAAAAATACGTTTTCAACCTTAGCTGTGCTCCAAATTACCTCAAAAAGGCTATTTTTGATGTGTGTGTTGGTTAACTGTAAGCAATATGCCCTTTGATGGAATTTCGCGAAACTTTTAAATTTACTCTTGGGGAAGGAGGAGGGGGATAAAAAGCGGTTAAGACGATGCAAAAAGCAGGTGAAGCCAATCATTATATTGTGGGCCGGAAAGCTATTACAGAAGGCAGCGGGAACTTTAACTGCGTAACTTAAAATACTTTAATAATTATTGACATAAAATGAAAACATTTTGACTTAATTATAACTTAATCTTATAATACATTGCAAATATTTCTGGTATAAACACAAAAAATAATATTTGTATCTGCTTCAGTTTTAGACTGCCATTATCGGTGACTTTGAGCCACCATAAAAATATAAATATGATATTTTTATGTAAAATAAGAGCTATAAGAAAGTTTAATTTTTTTTAAGAAGGCTTATACATATTCCAAAAATTTTAAAATGCAGTTCTCATTATCTTGTTTTTTTTTTTTTTTTTTTAGTCTTTCAACTAATGTTACGCTATATATGCTAGACAGGCAAAGAACAATCCTTTGAACTTCTAAAGAACAATCCACTGCTACTGAATATATCACCTCTTTTACCCCTCCCCCTCCACACACACACACAAAAAAGGCACTACATATTTAAAGTTTTTTTAATTAAAAGAATCATTTATATGTTTTGTGTGTTTACCTTACATAAGTAATATAATATATAAATAGAAAGCTTATTTAAGAAATGTTTTTATGTTTAATATTTTCTACATAAATTCTTAGTCACCTATATCTAACATGACAAAAATCCTTAATAAAATTTTGAATTGACTCAAAGTTATGCTGATTATGGAATCAAGCGTTGTATTTTATAACTTACGAAATATATATGAATTAAATTAATTAATTACGATCAATAAAAACTTATAAAAATTTAAAATGCATAATAAAGTGCTTAAATGATATTTACAGTTTGTAACTAATTAGTATGAAGTAACTTTAAAACATCACTGAAATACATCTTCGCAAAAGAATGACGTCATAAAAATTTACAATACATTAGACAGATGTATAGAGTAATCATTTCTCTTTTTCTAAAATATACAGCAGAAAAATAGAAAAGGATCTTTATAACTAAATATGTTTATGTAACATTTATTTAATTTTTCCAGCAAAATACAATGGAAAATTATAGGTGGTTTAAATTCAGTCTTAGTGAATAAAAGTTACCAGGATTGACTTTATTTAAACAAGCTAGACAAAAGTTACAAATGCAATACAGGTCATGTTCTTGGGGTCAAAATACGTTTGTTTACATTTAAAAATACCCGTCCAATTAAAGTAAAAACTATACCATCATAATTCTAAGCGAAAATATAGTATATTTAGTAAAAAACATTACCCAATTATTAAAAATGTTAAAACACCAGTGCTCGTCAGGGGTGACGACCACTGGTGAAACGTGCAAAATCTGCACCAGTAGGCGTCATACCATAAAAATCTTTATATTATGTTAAATTTTAAAAGGTCGCACATAAATCGTATTCTACATATCATAAACATTACATACAATGCTTTATCAGCAATGTCAGATACAACAAATAACAAAATATACCAAGAAATGCATACTTCATTCCTTAGTCATTTGCTTTACGTTGACACAATCCAATTGTCATTTAACGCATACTTCACTTATTTTGCTTTACCCCACTTTTCCCGAACACTTGAAATCGAACTGTTTGTGTGATAAGAAGCAGAAGGCTTTGGAGAATCTAGTGCAGGTGGATTAAAACTCATAGATGTTAATTAACGCTTATTTTAACACTTCGTTTAAGAGGGTGACGACTACTGGTGCAGATTTTAGGGGTGACGAGCACTGGTGTCTTTACCTTAAATAGACAAATTCGCTTAATAAAAACAAATACGCAAATAGTTACATTTTTATAAATTTCGAATAAACTCTTATAATAAACTGGATAAAATACCTGGTATTTCCTGTGCTCACCTAAAATAAAATGGTTATATAATAAATGTAAAAGAAACAATAATTTTAATAATTAGAAAGACGCAAACGATTTCCACATTTTGCAACAGGCATCCTGAGTTTACCTTCTGTTTTTCGCCTCATTATTGTGGCTAAGTAACTTAATGATGTAGTGGTGTAGTGTACATAATCTCGAAAAAATATCTTCCATATGAAAGATTAATTTCTGTCTTAAGCGGTTACGATATCGAACAGCATACTCCATGGTTTTTTTCATTTTTGACATTTGAAAGGAAGGAGAAAATTTTAATAGAGTAGTTAATCATTTTAGGTTTTTACAAATATGCCAGCTTTTTTTTTTTTTAATAAGTTATAAGTATCTGTCTTATTCACTGCAATTAACAAACGATATTTTTCTTCTTAAATTTATAGGCTTATTTAGTTGCAAAAAATCCTAGTTAATATATAAATGTTTAAATATCTACCTACAATAATAGTTTATTCTAATCTAGTAATATTTTTTTAACGAATAAAATAAATTGAAATGTATCTCTATATAGTAAAGAAAAGTTAGGATACTATCGGTGGTGTCAAATTTTTTTGTCTGCGATGCATCTTCTCTCGGAAGGCAGGGTCTTTCGCGTCATGAAAGGTATCAATGTGTTCCGAATACTCCAAGGAAATATTTCAGACGCTTAGAAACTTTTATCATTTTATTAAAGATGTTATAAACTAAACATGACAGGTTTATGAAAGTAATCTATTTGCCACCTTAAAAAAAGTTTCTCTTGTGACGTTGAACTTCTGTCATGAAGTCATTTAACACGGGAAAATTAAAAATGAACCATTGTTGTATGTAAGTAGGTGGGTAGGTAGGTTGGGTTTAACGTCGCAGCAGTACTGCACTATGGGTAATTGGCGACAGTCTGGGACGCACCCCTAGGGATTTTCCGGAGACATATCATTACAATTTTGATCATCCACGGGATGGCTCCCCCGCTTCGGTGATCCCCAGAAGTATAACTTTGATGGGAAGATGGAGGACTTTGCGATCACGGCGTATTTTATATACACCAGCCACCATTAGTGTGCACGACAGTCTTTGGCCAAACCAAATACCGAACCTTCAATCTTCCGATTGCGATATAGTGAGCAGATCAGAGTACCATTATAACAAAAAGACTTAAAAATTGGTACAATTATCCAATTACGGATGTATTTTTTCATTTCTAATAAATAAGGACTAAAAATAAAATATCTGTAATAAATAATTTACTTTCTGCAATTTTTCAAAAATTAGAAAAATATCTTCAAAATAAAAGATGTCAACAGAAAATGGGAAATCTGGTCACTGTAGATTACGAGCTAGGCGTTTACCGACTGGGGTACCGCGGCTCGGATCCATAGTTGTAAAAAAGAAATAAAATAAATGCCAATGTTGTTATTAGTAACTATTTTTACTCTACTTTTAGAAAATTAATTTTGTTACTGGTAATCTTTTATGTTGTTTATATATATAAAGTTTTTTGCGTAAATAGTGAAATAATGTCGTGTCTGTATGATTGGCAGCATTCCTTTTTGTCTTTAAAGTGTATTTATCTTTTATTTGCTCTATATATTACAAAAGATTACTATCGCTGTTGTAGAATTTTTTTTTTTTTTTTTTTTTTTGTCTGCTACTGCATCTTCTCTCGGAGGGCAGGATCCTTCGCATCATGAGAGGTATCAATGTGTTTCGAATCTTCCAAGGAAGACATTTCAACTACTTAGAAATTTCTATCAGTTTAACTAACGGAGTTATTAACTAAAAACCAAGGGTTTATAAAGGTACTCTATTTGCCACCTTGAAAAAACTTCTCTTATGACGTTGTTCTTCTACCATGAAGTCATTTTGCATGAGAAAATAAAATATGATCCATCGTTGTATAGTCGGCAACAAAGTTATTGAAGCACTAGCAATAATTCCTACTTAAAAGATGCGCTCCTAGAACAGTTTTATTAAGTAAATATTTGTTGAGTCATGATCTTAGTCTGATACTGTCTATAAAAAATGAACTTGATGATAAAAATTAGCGATCAAACAAAAATATATATATATGAAAATTGCGGATGTGCTTCAATAATTTTGCTGCCGACTGTAGGTAGGTTAGGTTTAACGTAGCACCAGTACTGTGTTATGGGTAATTGGCGACGGTCTGGGTCGTACCTGTAGAGATGGGCCGAAGACATGCCATCACACTTTTGATCCTTCATGGCGCTTCGTGACCCCCTTAGGTACAATTTTGATGGGCGGCAACATTGCGGCCGCGACGAATTTTACGTGCACCAGTCACCATTAGTGTACAAGACGGTCTTTGATCGGCTCGACTATCTAACCCACAATTTTCCAATTAAGAGCTTGGAGCTCTACCCACTGAGGTACCGCGGCCCAGATCCATACTTGTAAAAAAGAAATAAAAGGGTCATATTCTAAAGCTGTAACGCAAATTGGTCAGGATATTACGAATTTCTTTGTATTCAAATAAAAAGTCCTTTAACATAATTTTGATAAAAATAAATAAAAATAACTAATGTGGTATTAAATATCATGTATTTCAATTTCACTTTGAATATAGGGATTTTATAAATTTTTTTGCTTTTGTGTTGTGTTATGTACTATTAATATTCCTATTCAGTGAATGGCAAAGTAGCGAATAGGCGGGCAGAGCTGTGCATGGGTGAGTCGGGAGGAGGCGAAGGGTGGTGAGCGCAGCGAGCAGACACAGAGCCCCCTAGTTTAATAATAATAATAATTATTATTATAAAAAAAAAAAAAAAAAAAAAAAAAAAAACTTAAATAAATAGAGACACATAACAACATAAATAATTTTTTTTTCCTTAATAATGAAAAAAATTAGAAATAAAAATGTTTACCTTAATGATTAAAAAAAATAATTTAAAGCATTTTGCTGAAACACTAATTTTAACATCTTTCATAATTTCTAAAAAGTGTCATTATTTATATTCGTAATGTCTGAAAAATAAATTCCCCCTGTTTTTCTTTCATTTTTTTTCAATATAATAAACTGATTAGTTGATAATTATGCATATAAAAGCACATTTATTAAAATCTGAAAATATTTCTCTAACAGCTGTTCTATCTACAGAAGAAAACATAATTTACTTTCCACTCATGTTACGGCTGAAAACAAAGAAAAAAAAAAGAAAACTGCTAAAATATGAAAATTAATATACTTATGGGAATAACAAAAAAGAAAAAAAAAGAAAGAAAGTAAAAAAAAAAAAAAAAAAAAAAAAAAAAGTACGAAAGAAAGAAAGAAAGACAGTGAAATTAATAAGGGAAATACTTTTTTTAGGCTATTCTAAATATCGTGTTATCATTATAAAAAGCGTAAAGATCAAAAGTCAAATGTTCAACTTATACATTAAAAACATAGCTGCAATTATCATTTTTAACGATAAAAAAAAAAAAAAAAAAACAGTGCATATGCATGTTTGTAAAATCAATATAGTTTGTTCTAATAAAATTCTTCAATTAAAAAATATTTCCATATGTTTATGCTTTTAAATAGAAACTAAATAATTGAATTGTATACATGAAAAAGATATTTTAAGAGAAATTATAAAATTTTACTTCGCTATAAATTTTATTGTTTTGGTTTATAATGAAAAAAAAAAAAAAAAAAAAAAAAAGCAGACGATAAAATCATAGTACCTGTGCATTTATATTTTTTTAGATAAATGTTTGAGAAAAACCTCTTAGAAATTCCTTAAAAAAGCAAAAAAGTATTATAAAATTATACCAAAGCTTTAAAAGAAAACGTTAGTATAAAAATTATTTTAATATATGCAAAGTGATTTCTGGATAAAAACAATTTTTTAATGCTTTACGTTTATATCTTAGACTAGCAGGCTACGCCCGCTTCGCTGGTCACTATTTTAAAACGAATCACTATAGTTATTGAATTCTCAAAATTGTATTCATTTTTATCATGTGAAAAAAAATGAGAGAGAGAGAGAGAGAGAAATTCTGATTGGAAAAAAATTTTGCTCATGGTCCCCACTGCCTTCGGCAGCGCAGGCTACTGTGCGCTGCGCGTGGGCATTTATGTTCAACACTCTTAATAAATGATTATATTATCGTAAGCGGGGAAAAAAAAAATCTCCCATCAGTGGAATAATCGGTCCGGGCCCCCACTTTCTGCGGCAGCGTATATAGGCGTGCACGGCGTGCATCGTCCTTCACCTACCGTTCCCGCCCCTCCAAATTATTTTAGACTTTAAAAATCCTCGCAATCGTTCTCTCAGGCTTTTAAACCTAATAATACTAATTTCTAACATTCCATCTGAATTTCTTTCTTTTTACCCCTGCGATCGTCCCCCTTCCCGCCCCTCGTAATAATTCTGTACTTTCGAAAATATCCGCAATATATTTATCGAGCCTCAAAACGTAACAACACTCATTTTCAGCGCTCTAACTCTTATTTACATATTTTTGCCCCTTTACCCCCCCTTCCCGTCTATCCTAATACTTTTACAAATTCGAAAATATCTGCAATCGCTTTGTAAATTTCAAAAACCTCTATGTACCAATTTTGAACGGTCTAACTCTATTCTTATTTTTTTGCCCCTTCGGTCCCCCCGCTTTCTGACCCTCCAAATAACTTTACACTTTCGAAAATATCCTCATTCGACTTGCAGGCCTGTAAAACCTATCTGTACCAATTTTGAACGATGTAACTGTATTTCTATTATTATTATTATTATTATTGTTATTTTTTGCCCCATAGACCCCCTTTTCCGCCCCACCTGGGACGAACTTCTAATTTTAAAGAAATTAGCTTTTATGTATTTGTGAGAGCTATATTTTAGAGCAAAAATCTCATCTATATCTTTTTTTCTGTTTTCGATATAAAGGATTATTTTAAATCACTTTTTGCCCCCTCTCTCCACCTCTTGGGGGCTGAATTTCTAAAATTCCAGAATTTGTTTTTTTAGGTATTTGTATTAGTTATATATAAGAGCAAAAATTTCACATATATCTGTTTTTCTTGTTTGAGATATGTAGGAGTATGCGAAACCACGTTTTGCGCATATGAAATCACGTTTTCCCTCCTTTCCCCCCTTGGGGACCGAATTTCTAAAATTCCAGAAATTGCTTTTTAGATATTTGTGTTATCTATATTTTAAAGCAAAAACTTTACGGATATCTGTTGTTTTCTTTGATATATGGAAGTTTTTGTGAAAGCACATTTTGCCCCCTACTCCCCCTTGGGGGGCAAATTTCGCAAAATTGCTTCTTAGGGGGTGCTTACACTATATGTTCTATAATCTGACCCAGTTTCGAGTCAGTGGCTCCAGTAGATTTTGCTGTGCGTTGATGAGTCAGTGAGTGAGTGAGTGGAAGTACTCTTTTATATGTATAGATGTTAACAAACTTTAAAAAGATTCCCGCATTTTCAATATAAATGTACATTACATACAGTCGGCAGCAAAATTATTGATGCTCTAGCAATAATTCTTATTTAAAAAGTGTGCACCTAATGCTGCTTTGTTAAGTAAATATTTGTTGAGTCATGATCTTCGTCTTTATGCTGTTTATAAAAAAGTAAATTGGTGATAAAAATAGGCGACCAAACTGAAAAAATATATATATGAAAAATGTGGATGTGTACTTCAATAATTTTGCTGTCCACTGTACGTATATTATTGTAATCTATACTTATAAAAACCTATCTGTTAATACTTATAAAAACCTATCTGTCTATAAAAACACAAGAAATTATATGCCATTGTTAAAAGTTCATACAATAAATAAATAAATAAATGTTAATCAAAGTAATTTTTGCAAAAATTTCGATTTCTTTCAAGATTTCCATACTCACTTTTAAGTGGTATTTTTATCTAGTTTAATCAGTTGTATAAGCATGCAAATTAGTTTAACGATATAAGAAAAAAATAAAAGTTTTCTCTATGTTATACAAAATCAAAATGAATCTATTTAAAATTACAATATACATATATAAAACTCTTTTTCAGTATTGTAGGCATTGCATGCAAAGTATTCAGAAAAAAAAAATACAAAATCATCTCAATCCTCCGACAAAACAATATATGCGATCTCTAGGAAAGGTTTGTTTGTTTGGTGGAAATTTATTCATATTATACACATTAAAACCCCATTACACCGTTTCAATTCTTAATTTTACTTTAATTCTGTAAACATTTCCAACCGAAAATCTTTTTCCTCCTTATTAAATTTTTATCTGTTTTTCAGTAATATTTTTCGGCTCATTACACACGTAATGAAGCAGTTTATAAAGTATTCCTTTATTTGCAAAATCATTCACATAAATATTAATGACACAGTTCAGAATTTCTAGAAATACTGTTAAATATACATTTTAGATAACAATACACAAAAAATAAATGTTAGGATTGGTTTAAACGGAGTTTAAATAAAGGTTTCTGTGATTATAATATATATATATATATAATATCATTTTAAACAAATTTTGAATGAGATTTTCATTTATTTAATTTTGAATGTGACACAGCCAGGGGAAATTGACATAGAAATTCATTTATTTTAAAATGCAATATTTATTTCTTTAATGGCAAAATATATTTTTACTTATACTGTATTAATATAGAAATAGCTTTCAGTTTAAGTTCTAGATAATTAATATACCGCATTTAATCGTTTCAGACGTATGCTAATAATAGTTCAAAATACTAATTTGAAAACAGTTTTATTTAATATACATTTTAGGCGATCTGCCGTTAAAAATTTATTAAACTTATTTTGAGTAGCACTGGATATTGTCTAAAACATAAGCATATAATGTTCAAATATATGCATATATTGTTCAACCAAATATTGTTCTTAATTTTAATATTGGAAAAAAATCGTAGCACAATCTGAATTGTTGTTGAGCAAATTTCAGCTGCATCCCTAAAATGTCAGAAATATTTTATGTTACCCTGTGAACGAAAGGTAATTGCTTTTCATACTCTATTTATTAGAAAATAAGCTTTCATAACGATATAAAAATATATATGCTGATTGCATTTTGTTTATCGCAGTTTAAATTTGTTTGAAAATATTAACTAACAACCAATTTCCGCACACCATTTAAGACGGTTGGAAGATACAAAACCTCGAGATTTAATTTCCCACCTTTTTATTCAGAAAATTAATATATATATATATATATATATATATATATATATATATATATATAGGTCTACCAGAAAGTTATGACCGTTTGAATTAAAATATTGACATCGGAAATGTATCCTGGGCAATTTTTAAAATGGTAATTGGTAAAGTACCATATAAATAATGTTGAACAAAATTTCCGGTGTCATTTTATTAAATGAAAAGGACAGAACTTTCCGGTAGACGTAGTACAGTCGGTAACAAAAGTCTCGGAACACTAGCAAAAATTCCTAAGTAAAATAAGTACACTTAATACAGTTTTATTAAATAAATCCTTGTCGAATAATGTTTTTAGACTGACTAAGAACAGGATTCGACAAGGATTTATTTAACAAAACTGTATTAATCGTACTTTTTTTAGATAGGAATTTTTGCTAGTGTTCGGAGAGTTTTGTTACCGACTGTATATCTGTATACATGTATTCGATTATCACATTGCGCACAATCTACGTCAAACTATTGTGCAAAGTAAAAAAAAGAGGCTTCAATTTTTGAAGTCTGTTTTCTTGCGAGATCGATCTACAGAATTGGCAAAGTTTGGACGTAAAATGTCTCGCGTGTAACTCGAGGAAGATGTATTTAGGAAAATAAAGATTTAAATAAAGATTGACTTAAGACGCAATTTAAATTAAAGACAGAGGAGTAACAGTAAATTATAGTAACACAGTAAGATTATAAGGAGTATTCTTTTTAAAAGAAATTATATTTTATAAATTATCATGAAATTACCTGTGTTTCTAATTATAAAGTATATAAAATCATAAATTTACTTTATGAAAACATTTATCAAACATACAAAAAAAAAAAAAAGTTTTCTCCAGAAACCTACTAATTTTGCATAAATTACGATAAACATATAACTTTTCTGACATAAAATATATATATATATGTAAAGCACGTTAAATTTCATAGCATACTTTGACATAGCATATTTTTCTTATTTTTTATAACCAATATAGACTAAAAAAATCTGGAGTGACTCCACTCGACTTTCCGAACATTGAGTACTTAACAGTTTTGTAGATAAAGTGAAGAAAGAGGTGTTGTTAAACAAACAAAAGAGATAAAACCATAATAAAGTGTTTGAGTATTTTTCTCCATATATTACACGATGTTTTATTTAACGCTACTGAACTTTGAGCCCATGATACTCAATCTATACAGATTGAGTATTTGTTACCTATAATATGTGTATAATTTTTTTGCTCATATGAATAAGACGTTTAGATGCTATCGCACTTTTAAGATTTTGCTCCCACAGGCCATAATGATAAAGAATTTTTCTTTCTGTCTCTGTAAAAAAACTATAAGTGCTAGATTCACCAAAATCTATGGGGTTCGTACTATGGTGACTTACAATATACGTACCAACTTTCAGGTTATTCGAACAAAGCGTTTAGACGCTAGAGTGCTCACTCACAGACATACACACATACATACACACATACACACACACATACATACACACACACATACATATATCATCGCAAAAATAGTGAAAACGGACTCATTGGACCTCGAAACGTATAGAAACATCAAAATCTCAAATTCGGATTTTTGACATGATTACAATACTTTTCTCACTATAGTGTTCGGAAAGTAAAAAAAAATGAAACGTGAAAAGTTATTTACAAACTTTTTTGGCATCCTTAGAGGTGCATCCCAGACGGTCGTCAATTAGCCATTGCGCAGTACTAGTGCGACGTTAAACTCAAACAACCAACTACAAATTATTTTGCAGACTGATTTCCTATACTGTATAATTGTTACTTATTTCAAAGATAGATAAAAATCTGCTCATAATTCATTCTAATAACATGATGAGAATAAGAGGAAAATGTGTAAAAACTGATAGGAATTTCAATATCGTTTTTACATTCAAAATATCTCTTTGAAGTGTGCCAAATATTTAAATAACAAGAAATTTCAATGTAAATAAAAAAAAAGAAAAAAAAAAAAAAGAAGAAGAAGTATGTGCGTGTGTGTGTGGGGGGGGGGGAGGTTCAAAATTTAAATGATTAATTTTTCTTAATGATCAGTTAAATATAAATTTATTTATATTTAACTATATATATATATATATATATATATAACTATATATAACTAGTACTATATATAACTTTTATAGAAAAAACTATATTTTGCGTTTTAGAATCTCAAATACATTTAGATATAATGTTAAAACCTGATATAATTAGGAAACATTTTCCCACCTGCGGAAATATTTATTGACGTAGGATGGCATAGTTTATAAACACTTTCTAACTACCCATACCCACTACTTCGATTACTTTTTAATGCTTATTTACCCAACATATGGGTTTTAAAAGAATTTGTTGATCATTGTGACAGAAAATGGCTTTTAAAAATATTTTATATCTTTAAAAAATATATGTACAGTAAATTACTTTTGTTCAGTCCTGTATATTGTAAAAAAAATAAAGGCTATAAAAATAGATTTTGATTTGAACTGTGGAGAAATGAATCTCGTAAAAACATCTCGATAACTTTATTTCTATAGAAACCTCAAGAAATTGATAAAAGTATAGCCCTGCATATTATCTAAATCTTGTTTAACTACCATATACATAGTGCACTAAAAAGTCCTTATAACATTAAAAACATACATTAGAGAATTTTCATTTGTATCGCATAATGTGAATGTGTAATAATACTGAGTTTTGTAAAACAATAAATTACGCTAAATGTATTACTTATCTATGCATGAAAAAAAGTTTTTGTATTTGCATTATACATATATATTTTGTTATGTTGCGAGTAGTGCAATGACACAAAAGTTTGCTTTAAATATGCTTTTCATAAACTATAATGCATCTAAAACCAATGCTGGTTACTGTACACAAACCACTTAAATTGTTTATACAATTTTAAATAGAGAATATACCATAATGAAACCATATTAATTTTAAAGCATTGGATAATTATTAACGGAAATTAAATGACAGACAGATGAACAAACGCACAGACAGATAGATTAACGGAAGCCATAATCACACTTAAACATTGTTGAAAAGTATTAAAATTTGCAAAACTAAATTGAAAAGGCAATTTAATTAATTTTGAATCATAACTTATAATGGATCTAATTATTTATGTATAGTTCTGTAAACCTTAATGCTTATCATATGTATTATGTAGATTTTATTTTTGTTCATAGGAATCATAAATATCAATATCATTATGCTTATGCAGTACAAAAATACTAGACCATGATTTAAAAAAACAGAATACACACAAAGCAATATATTAGAATTCGTTTTATTTACTTGTATAAAAACCAGTAGTGATGCAATTTACACACTTGTTCCAATCAGGAACCTCACAAAATTTACTCGAATAACGAATCGCAGTTTCAGGGAATTATATGCATATTTGTTAGTTGCAGCGCCGTCAGACAGACTGACATACAAGTCTATGCCAACACATTTCAATTTTGTTAGAAATTGTTAAATTGGGCTCATTTATGTTAGTTTTAAAATAATAATGTTTTTTCACTTATTGCACATTAACATAGGAAATGGTTATTTGATTAGGTAAATATTTTTAGTTATTAAAGAAATATATATATTAATGGCGTGTTTAGGCAAATATATGAACAAAAATGTAATTTTAATTAGTAAATTTTGGAAAATTTAAGTTAGTTTATTATTTGCGAACTGGTAACACGCCATACAAATAATGATAATAATATTAATAATGATAATAAAAGTTTTTTTTTTTTTTTCTTTTTTAGAAACAGAAATCAAATCCAATTTTAAACGTAAAATAAATAAACAAATAAACGTTAAGTAAAATAAAAACCAGTTTCTTGTATAAAATTTTTCAATTTGTATTATGTTACAAAAAAAAAAAAAAAATAATAATAATACTGTTGCAATTATAAAAGAAATGCTTGAATTCAGTAAACTATTTATCTCATAAAATGCTTAGCATTATATTTTAGATACCTGTATGTGATAAAAACCAAGAAAAAATATTTCTCAAAGAATTTTAAACATAATTTTGAAAATTTCTTAAATAATAATTTCAGAAAGTTTTCGAAATTATTTTCAGAAATAATTTTGAAATTTTCTGAATATTATAAATATTATTAGTATTCTGGGATTTTCTAATTCTTGAAACAAAAGTATTATACAATATGACAATTTAATTTGTTCTAGATAATGATATCCCTAGGGAATATGCTGCAATGAAATGAATGGGATATTTGATTACATTGTAGAAAAAATGAACATTTTTATCAGAAACTTGAAATATTAAAAATATGAATGTTTTAATTAGATTTTTATTGAATTTATTATGTTCCCCAGACGAAGTAAAGGATATTTAGTTTAAGGAAAACTAAATTTCCGTATCTAAAAGAAAAACATTTCAGTTAATTAAGGGTTTTGTGTGTTATTTTGGATGATATTATCGTATCAAATAATTTAATTTATTTCACATTTTTCCTTAGATCATTTGAATGTTTCCTCAGTATTTTAAGGAACCTTAATAACAATAATAATTTAAAAAGAAATGGATATGTATTCGGAACTTAAATGTGTCTTAAAGTTTTGGGTTACTTCCGTAATTAATCTAAAAATAATTTAAAAAATCTATTAATACAAAAAAATAGGCAAAATACGAGTATAGACTTAGAATGGTGTTAATAGGTTTAATTTTTTCTACAATAAATTAACCTTAAAATTATTATCTTCTTTAAAGCACTTGAAGTTTATATTATTACTTTTAAATTTTACATATATTCTTTTTATATAAGATGATAACTAACGTACTATTTTGCAATACGTTAAAACAATTACTGTACTTATATTGACATTAAAAGCTGAAGAGAAGAAAAAAAAATCTTTGATATAATATTATGACAATTTTAGAATTCGCAAACTGTATAATGACTATAAATTGGTAATTAATTTCTAAATAAAAAAAAAAAAAAAAAAATATGCGAAAAACTTTTTTTTTTTCAACTTCATAGTAGGATAATTTAATTGTTAAAATTATTTTTCTAAAACTCACTGCCATGCAATTTTTTATTTACTTATATTAAAACTTAAGAAAATTAGTTTTAAATATGTCATAAACACTACATGTTTCTTTACATCATGTCTATATTTTATTCATACGAATATGAAATTGTATCCATTTAACTGTATTGAATCCATTTAACTGCCATGAAACATTTTAGATGAGTTTTAACTTTTTATAATATAATATAACACATCATTGATAGCAATTATCAGCGACAAGTACACTAAAACATTTTATATTTTTATTTTGTTTATTATTTTATAATATTCTTAATATTACTGTTTTTGAGAAGGTTTATTACAAAACTGGTAGTAGTTACAATTTATATGAACTTTATGTTTTGCCTCTGATGTTTACATTTCCATGAAAAAGCCAATTATATTCCACTTCATCAGCTCAGGTCAGCTCAGATTGACAGATTATTTTATAAGTTGTAAGTTTTATCGTAATTACTAAAGTTATTTTTCTGAAACTTACTGCCTTACCATCGTATAGTTGCCTAATTTTATAGTTGCCTAACTTAAGAAAATAATGATTACATATAATATGTCATAAACGCTATATATTTTAGTGCTTTGTAATTTTTTTATTTACACTCGGATGAAATTACAATTTTACCATTCAACTGTATTGTACACGGCCATGCAACATTTTAGATGCTTTTAATTTCTCATTATATGGTATAACATAACATAGATAGAATTTATAAACATTATTTAGATTTTAACATTTTAATATTTTATATTATCATTGTATCATTTTATTATATATTTAGATAATCATAATATTGCTATTTTTGAAAAAGTTTATTGAAAAGCTGATAATGAACACAATTTATAAGAACTTTTTTTCGTCTGAGGTTTACATTTCCAAGAAATTATCCATTATATTCCTCTCATTAACTCAAATTGATAGATTGTGTTATAAGTCGTAAGTGCTTTCAACTATTTACCTCAGACTCATAAATTTACTTATTAGTCATATCATCACTTTTCATATCGCCTTCAGAAATCACCACTTTCCTTGATTCTAAATACGATGACTAAGTTTTCTATCGCTTAGAAGCAGTTTATGTATGTGTGCGATTTTTATTTATCCTATTTGTTATGTACGAGTAATAAGTTTTTTTTTTTTTTTTTTTTTTTTTTTTTTTTTCTGTGAACGTAATAGAATTTTTCTTTAAAGAAAAAGTTATGATACTGGTAGTTACATTTTAGATTCGATTTTGAATCTAGAAAATATCAATTCCTTTCAGAATGTAGTCATTATGAGCAAAGATATTGTAAGGCGTTTGGTAAACATTGAAAGATATAACTATTCATAAACTGCAAATTATACATATTTGTTCTATTCAGTTTTTAGGGTAAAATATTAATGATAATAAAAATAATAATAAAAATTATAAGTCTTATGCTTAATAAGCTATTTTACTTGAACCAAATAAATAATGCATAGCTATATTATCGACAAAGATTGGATGAATAACATATTATTCAAAACAAATTCAATTAACAAAAAATAATTTGTAAAATATTCAAATGCCTGTAAATAGCATTGTTATACACACAACACTCCCAAAAAATAAATTCTAAACACATACATTGGTACACGTTCCTATCTGGAAATAGGAAGTCTACGCCACAATTATATGGAGCAATTATATAATTGTAAAAAAAAATAGCTAATTAGAATTTAAAATTTTTCCAAACAGAAAAAATATAAATATATTGTATTGAATTGATAAGATTTTATAAACTTATTCGTAGTATGCTTATAAATTTTAATTAGAACGGTTATTCATATTAACTATACAATATTCTTACAAAATGGCTCAACCACTGTCAACAGTTTTTTTTTTTTTTTTTTCAAAACACTTTGAAGATGGACTAATTCAGTTAGTAATATATTATTAGATTTCTTATCAAACAAAACTTTACTAATGATGTGATTGACATATATTTCTCCGTTTACTTAAACAAGCATTTTTAAACAATTTGAAAATAATTTGTTGATAGTTACTATCTGAATTTTAAAACACACCGTTAAAATTATAGAATACGTAAATAAAGTAATGAGACTGGTGATGTTGCGTTTGTTCTGACAACACATCTTAGGTGGGACTTGAAAATGTAGCAGATGAATATGTAAAACGTCTCCAGTAAGAGTTTGAACTCACTGGAGTTATTTCATTTCTCCTAAAGATTTTTGTTATGATTTGTTTTCCTGGTGTGCTCTAAAAATTAGTAATAACAATTTCGAGAAACGGTACATACAAAGCAGCTGAAAATTTTCCAAAACTTCAGGAAGCCTGTAAATGAAGTTTTATTACGGCCTGAGGCAAGAACAACTGAGTTTTGCATTATGATAATGCACCTGGTTTCACAGTAATTTCAAAAAACGATATTTTCGGCAGCAACAAAATTCTTGTAGCTGTTGAGCCTCATTATTCGCCCAACTTGAGGCCTTGTGACTTTTCCCTCTTCCCGAGATTAAAAATTTCCCGCAAGAAGTAACATTTTTAAGCGTTCGAAAATATTAAAAGTGCGTAACTGACCAACTTGAAGATTAAATTTGTATCTGAATTCCACCCCTGTTATGAAGATTGTAAGGACTATCTGCAGTGATAAGTATCTTCCAAAGGAAATTTTTTTCAAGTAGACAGAAGTAAATCGCAGTTTTATTCAAATTAAAAATAAAAATAAATACAAGTCTCATTATATAATTCACACCTGGTGCTCGATACTATGGAAACATATTAAAGTTCTTTTCGGATTCCTGCACTTTTATGTATTATACATGTATTAGATTAGTGGAAACAAGCTAAATCTTACCTGATTAAAACCTATTTCTTTCCGTTTATAAATATATAATATATATATATATATATATATGTATTAGGACATTTTCTACAAAATATGCTTTTACAAAATAAATATCTGCTAGCTATATGAAGACGAAAAAAGATAAGTTCGATGAAAAATAAATGATGGTTTATAAATTAGCTTGGGTTCATTCTTCGATTCGGAAACAAATCATCATAATCACGATTGTAGTTGTACTTTCGTAACAATAGAATAAATGGAACAATCTGTATTCGGCCCATCACCACATAAAAGAAAAAATCTATCAATAAGCCTATTAAAGAAAGTATTACATGCTTATATTTAATATAAACATGCATAAAACATAAATAACTTTTTATTTTTTTGTTAAAACAGTATGTAGTGTGTTCCAAAAACAGATTAAAATGCAAATAAATTATTTATCTTATAGAAATAAGTAAGCAGTGTAAATTGAGAAAAATTTCAAAATAAGGTAACTATTAAAATAACGTTAAAAAATCCCCGATTACTCTTGCATAATTAATGATTTTTAAATTTATTCTTTCCTTCAGTTGTCAGGTGCTGGGTTTGAATTCCAAACTCATGTATGTTCTTAGTAATTCAGAACCCACTTCGTCGTAGGTCACAGTATAATAAGTCCGTATGTGCAAAAAAATAATAATAATAAAATAAAATGAAGATAAAGATAAAGATAAATAACAGTTAGGCGGAACTTCCAAACTCTTTAAATTTTTATACAATTATCACAAATTTATTACATTTTTTTACGTATTTTTCTTTATGCAAATTTGTTCCTTTTTTTCATCCAAAAAGATTATTAGAATAAACCACGTAATTTGATAATTAAAACCAACAGAAAAATAATTGTCATTTTTTCAATCTCAAATGATTGTCATTACACTCTATGTCATTACACACTTTCTAAAGCAGTTTTTGTCGGTATTTACTAGTGTCTTAGAGAAAATAACGAAACACTTTATATAACTAATCCGACAACCACGTCCTTGATTTGAACCCAACATTTTCCATTTGCAAGAGGTTTTATAAAATAAGCAAATATAAGTCCTAGGAAATTATTCAGATATACTCTATTTAAAAATTTAGTTATGTGTTTGAGCAACATAGTAAATTAATGAAATAATTGAACTACAAATAAATTATATCTATATATGTATATGTATATATATATATATATGTCTGAAAATTTTTAATCTCAGCTCACGTTTTGCAGATTACTATAAACTCTTTTATCGTCTCTTTGAAGAAAATTATACGATTAAGAATTTGAAGTTTTCATTAAAAATATGAATTTTAGTTGTAATCTGTGATACTTTATTCCTAATAAAATGTCGGAGACTAATTTTCACATAAAAATTATACTTTCCCCCCTATTTTCACACACAAAATCCTTCAAAATAGGATTATCTGTAAAATATGTAAAATTATTTATTAGGGAGATGTAAGAGTAACAGGTGGAATTTATTTTTCCTGTTACTACAAAGTTTTAGATCGATTTTTATTTTTTGAAATCCATGTACCACTGTTTTCTTTATAATAGTGAAAGCCATTTACATTCTACAACTTTTCGTCTTTGAAAATGCGGGTAAAACTAACTAATTTACGCGGAGATGACAATTTGTCAGATAGTTTTTCATGCACAAAAACATCTAAACTTTAATTTTCACTGCAAGTGTTAAAGCGTTTTCCTTTCTGTTTTTTTTTTTTTTTTCCCTGAATGAATAGATAATTAGAAGAGAAAACTAGATTATCTGGAGTTTATTTAATTGAATTCATTTTCATTGCATTAGAAATCTTCATTTTCGATTATTTACCAAAATATCAAAAAAAAAAAAAAAAAAAAAAAAAAAAGATTTACTACCCATAGTACAGGCTGTTTGCACATTTTTTAGACGATTTTATTTTGCAGTAAGAAAAAATCGTTTGCTTGGAGAATTTTATTTTCACAACAGTTGTATTTTTGGAAGTTTTATTTATCTTCTGATATTTATAATTTTTGTTTAGATGCAAAAATGCGCTTTTAAAATGGCAGTGGATGGAAGGATAGGTTTCCCCACTTTCCAAAGATAGTTTTTAGTGAAATCTTTATGAAAAGCATCTATCAGGAAAAAAATGGAAAAATGTTTCAACAACAGATGAATCTTGGGTCTATTTAAGTGGTTGCAATAAAAAAAGTTCAATTTATTAACACAAAAGTGGAGAAAAAAAAATTGCTACATGGCTCAAAGCATCAAAAGAGAGTTTTTCTAAAGGATTCATGATTGCCACTGGTTTTTCATACAAGCGCAAGATAAAAGCAAAAAAAATGTGACAAAAATGTCAAAATCAACTCTAAGTACTCTCAAGAATATATTTTAATTCCAATTTTTAAAAATGAAAATCCAGATCTTTATCCACAATGCTATCAATCCGTTGAACTGCATCAAGACAAAACAAGCAGTCACACATAGCAATCCGCAATTGCTTTTCTAGAAAAAAATGGAACAAAAAACGGGAATTAAAACCACACCCTTCACTGACATTCCTGCTAAATCTTCTGATGTATCACTGTTGGACTTTTGTATTTTTCGACTCTTAAAATCAACATTATCCAAACACCGACCTACAACGCTTTGTGGACTCTGGAAAGCCGTTCAAGAGGAGTAGAAAAATATACCTCTTCCGATATTATAAAAAGCATTATTATCATAGAAATTATGATGTAGAATGTTAGTTAAGAACAAGGGCTATCAAACTGAACAAATAAAACACGAAATATGAGTGAAATTGCTTCAGTACACTCCATCAAATTCGTCTAAAAAATGTGCAAACAGCCTCTGTATTGTCGTCGCCGGCGAAATCGGATTATCATTGAACATTACTTTTCTTGCGAACTAAAAGAGAATTTGTCAGACCAAAGAATTTATTTTCAATCACCAATTCGAAATGTCTAGAAAACTTTTACAGAGAGGTGAATGTCAAATGGCTGAATTAACGCTACAGCGCATGCGCGTAGCAGGTTATCTATATAATATTTATCTAACGTGGACCAGTTAAATTATTTTTTGTCAAAGCGATACGATAGTGGTGAAATTAATAAAATACCCGAGGATAAAATTAATATTTAAAAATTAACAATATTTAAGCACGCGGACTTAGCTCTATGAACTTGTAAGAAAAATGAAGACACGACATTATTTTATGGAAAAACGTAATTATAGTTGCTTCTTCAGAACCTTTGCGAGCGTCATTTGAATCCTAGCAATATTTTAAAGATATATGCAGAATATGAATTATTATCATAAACTGACTAAAAAACGCAATCATAAAAAGTATAATTAAAGTTGGATTATTTATTTATTTATTTATTTTTTCCAAAATAAGTAAAATGTCATCGCACTTTTGGCGATAAAAATTTAAAAGGCGTCATAAGGGTTCAACTATATTGCCTACGGAAGTATGAAAACTAGGTCGTCAACCATGAATTTTATTTTGAAACATCTTTTGAATGATTCTGGTTTCGCTATCGTACAATATTTATTTGGTTATAATAATATTTTGGCTTCTGGTAAATTAAAATTTTACTTAGGTGGTGAAATTGGTATAATATTTATGAGTTTCAAATTTTAAAGGTAAATAAGAAAAGAAATAGAGTGAGAAAAATTCACACTGGTTTGCTAGTATATGTATATATATATATTTATGGGAAAGCATATTTCTCAATTATTACCTTTACTTCCTTTGTGTGACGTCACTGCTATGTAGTTATGACGATATTACTACGTCACTGTTTGTATCATCCTTTCAATGTATGCGCACGCACCGAGAAGCGCACCTGTTTTATTCAGATGATGTTTAATCGTTGTCGAGGGAAAGACGCTCCCGCTTGGATGTAAACCAATGTATAATTATGGAGTTGACGTGGAGTGGTTCTGTAAAACACAGACGGTGTTTGCCGCTCGTAAAATGCAGCAATTTAAGTGTTTATGTAATGTCCCCCTTTTGTTTTAAATAAATGTTGTTATGTTACGATGGTCTGTAGCCGTTTCCCTATATTTTGGGGGCTCGGCCTATCCGGAAATACCCCTAGCATCACGAAAAGTCGCTACTTTGGTTTTCAAAAAAAAAAACAGTAGCGTGAAAATGTTGTTTGTTTTCAAGTAGCTGTGAAAAAAAAAAAAATTTTTTCTGTGGACGATATTTTACTCATTTCATTGAAATACATTCGGACGTTTTAAAAAGAATACTTTTTGTTCTTGTTCATCCAGTGGACGCTGTTCTTTATTAGGACGTAAATTTACGTTTTTCATTATGAAATATCAGCATTTTTCATGACGTTCTTTACTATACTGCTTCATTTTCAATATGATTCAAGTTTTGTTCCTGCCGATGATTTGAAATTTACCTGTGTGCTGTTTTCTTCATGCCCGACGTTCTTAAAATGATTCATTTCGATTAGAGTTTGTTTTATATGTAGTAAGAGCATCCTACACAGATTCATCATCATCTAATTGTTCCTGCTTAATAATATGTTTTAATCATCACGGCATAAAGGACTGCCCTTAATGTCAGGTAGGAGCATGCATTTTTTTTTTCTCCTCTTTGTATGATAGTATTAAAAAAAAAAAAAAATTTTTTTTTTTCATTTGTAGTTTAAATTTGGATTTAAATTAATTCATTGCCGTTTTATGCCCTTTAAAGATGACTTGCTTGTTGATTTTATATAACTAAAGAATTTTTTTCCCCCCCATATTCAATTACTTTCCATGAATAAAAAGATATTCTGTTCCCCAATATTTATTTATTATTCCTAAAAATATATATGTTCTGGTTTTAATCCATTTTTTATTCCCCAATATTTACTTAAAAAAAAAAAAGAACAATTTTTTTTTTATTTATTTCAGTATCCTTATTTTATTTTTATTGCATCCTAAAAATGGCCCTTAAATTAGGCGACCTTCCGCTAGTTGCAAATTCTTTGAAATATTCTAAAACAAATACCATAAAATTGTTAAACACACTATTAGGATACCCAACATTTGATCATCAATCGCGTAAACGTATGCGAAATTTTAGCGGTTTTACTGCCGATTTCGACATTAATAAACATCAAGAACAAATTTTAAAATCATTTTCTTTGTCCGATTTTATATCAATCGCTAATTCGCTACATTTAGAACCAGTCGGTAGTAAGGAAAATTTATGTAAAGACATTTTTCATGCACTTACTAATTTATCTGAATTTCAGAAAACATTAGATACTAGTTTTTTGTCAGACGAAGACGATCTCAGTGTAAATAATCATTCTGTTCAAACCCCCTCTTCGAATGTTCCCACTATTACTTCTGTTTTTGAATCTCAAACCCAAACAGAAACCGAAACTTTCCATTCGAGTGTTCAAAATATTTCTCCGAATGACGCTGCAGACACAATGTCTGATTTGAGTAATCATTTCTGGTTCCTCCTTCGAGATTTAGCTAGTACATGTAGAACTTTTTCTGGAAATGATTCATATTCTATTCGTAATTTCTTTAATGACATTGAGGAACAATTCTGTTTATTTCCTAGTCTTACCGATCAACAAAAACTTATCTTTGCTAAACGTTTAATTAATGGTTCTGCTAAAACATTTTTATTTTCGCAACGAAATCTTAATACTTATGAGTCATTTAAAGCCGCGTTAATTTCTGAATTTTTGGATACCATACCATCCATTGAAATACATAAACAATTAGAAAACAGAAAAATGCGTTCTAATGAAACTGCTACGCAATATTTTTTAGCGATGCGCGAAATTGCTAACCGTGGTAATGCTATTATTGACGATTCTTCAGTAATTCAATACACCATTCAAGGTATACAGGGTAACCCCTCTGAGAAAATTCTTCTCTGTGGAGCAAAATCTTTTTCAGAATTTAAAGAAAAATTGCGTATTTATGAAACTGCTCTTAATACAATAAACTTAAATCAACGAAATTCATTTAATTATAAACAAACATATGACAGTCGAAAACGCAGTACTGGTCACACACAACCAGCTTTCACTCGCGAATCCAAATTTAATATTGGTCCGGCATCTCAAAATAAATTACGTTGTTTCAATTGTAACGATATCGGTCACTTATCTAAATTTTGTCCTAACCGTTCTCGTGGCCCTAGGTGCCTTGCATGTGGTCTTTTTGGACACAAGTCTACCGATTGCCGCCGAACCGCTGCAAATGACGGACCTCCTTCTAGAGATAGAGTTAACACTGTACATGAATCGCATGCTTCTCACATGTGTAAACAAGTTAAAATTAGTGGTAATGAATTAACTGGTTTGGTTGATACTGGTAGTCAGTTAACCCTTTTGAAACATTCTGCATGGATAAAAATAGGTTCCCCACCGTTGTCAAAAATTAATAAATCCTTAACTGGTTTTGGCTTTGCGCGTATACATGTTATCGGTACTTTTAATTCTTTTATTACTATAGACGATCAAGAGTTTTCAGCAACTATTTCAGTTGTACCCGACGTATCCACATTTTATGACCTTATAATTGGATGTGACGTCATCCAACAAGCGAACATTAGCATTTCACCCACCGGTGTTACTTTTTCTAGTTTTTCACAACAAAATGAGTGTACCGCAGATCCAAATTTTATCATGACGATCACTGACGATAATCCCAAATTTGATATTGGTCCTAATGTTTCACGATATATTCGTAACGACATTAACAAACTGTTGTCGGCCTATAAACCTAATAAAATCAAAACTGCGAACATTGAGCTTAACATCACTTTAACTGACGATACACCTATTTTTCACTCACCCCGACGTCTACCCTTTACCGAACGAGACATTGTAGACGCACAAGTCTCTGAATGGCTTAAAGATGGTATTATCGAACCAGTGTCCTCCCCATATGCCAGCCAAGTTGTAGTTGTTCGAAAAAAAGATGGTAAACACAGAGTTTGCATCGATTACAGGAAGCTCAATCGTAAGTTAGTTAAAGATCACTACCCCCTCCCCCTAATTGATGATATTTTGGATAGACTTCAACATGCCAAAATTTTTAGTACGATAGACCTACGTAATGGATTTTTTCATGTACCCGTAAACAAACAGAGCCGCCCTTTCACTAGTTTTGTAACCCATAACGGTCAATTCCAATTTCGCTACATGCCTTTCGGACTTAGTTCCTGCCCTTCAGTGTTCATGAGATATATAAATGCCGTTTTTAGAGACTTGATTGCTGCCGGCATAGTACTCCCTTATATGGATGATCTTGTAATTCCCGCGAGTAACGAACGTGAGGCCGTAGAACGACTGAAAACTGTTCTTCAAACAGCTAGCGAGTACGGACTCGACATAAATTTTAACAAATGCCAATTTTTACATACAAAAATAGATTTCCTCTGTCACATAATAGAAAATGGTAAACTTTTGCCATCCCCCTCCAAAACTAAAGCTGTTTTAAATTACCCAGATCTGAAAAATGTTAAAGACGTACGTAGATTCCTTGGCCTTACAGGATATTTTAGGAAATTTATCCCTCATTTTTCTACCATTGCAAAACCCTTAAGTGATCTTCTGCGTAAGGACACCCCTTTTCAATTTCAAAATGAACAAAGAGCCGCATTTCAAAAATTAAAATATTTACTTTCCCAAGAACCAGTCCTCAATATTTTTAATCAAAATTCCCCTATTGAGGTACACACAGACGCGTCTATAGATGGCTTGGGGGCAGTCCTGTTGCAGAAAAACATGCATGATAATAAATTCCATCCAGTCTTTTATTTTTCGAAGAAAACAAGTGATAACGAAAGAAAATATACTAGTTTTGAACTTGAAGTTCTGGCTGTGGTAGAAGCCCTTAAAAAGTTTAGAATCTATCTGCTCGGAACAAATTTCAAAATTATCACAGACTGTGATGCGTTCGTCAAGGCACTTAATAAAAAAGAAATAAATTCTCGCATTGCACGATGGGCCCTGTACCTTCAAGAATTCCATTACAATATTGAGCATCGAACAGGTTCCCGCATGGCGCATGTGGACGCTCTAAGTCGAGCTCCACAATGTTTCATCATCCAAGATAGCCTTCATCTAAAACTCTTGAAAGCTCAGCAATCTGATGAAGAAGTTCAAGCATTAAAAACGCTTTTGCAGTCCACACCCCATGATAATTACATTATAAAAAATAATCTTCTATATAAAACAGTGAACGGTGTTGATTTACTCGTCGTCCCTAACGACTTGCAGAATAGCATAATTAAAGAAGCGCACGAGCGTGGACATTTTGCAGCACTCCGTACCCAAGAGCTAATAAACAAAGATTTTTATATTCCTCACCTCAAAGACAAAATCGAAAGTTGCATTAAAAATTGCATAAAGTGTATACTCTATAATAGAAAACGAGGTAAACAAGATGGTTTCCTCCACCCAATTGATAAAGACGATGCACCCCTGCACACATACCATGTTGATCACCTTGGTCCCCTAGCTACTACATCAAAAAAATACAAGCATATATTGGTCGTTGTTGATGCGTTCTCCAAGTTTACCTGGCTGTATCCCACAAAATCTACAGACGCCGCAGAAGTTATTAGCCGACTAGACAGCCAACGATCCATCTTCGGTAACCCCGCCAGAATCATTACAGATCGAGGTCCAGCATTCACTTCCACTGCATTTAAAGACTATTGCCACGACCAAAATATAACCCACATACCAATTACAGCAGGTTTACCAAGATCGAATGGTCAAGTTGAAAATAAAAATTCTACTATCATCGCTGTACTATCCAAACTATCATCCGACAACCCCGAAAAGTGGTTTTCCCATGTGCCTGCTCTCCAACAAATCCTCAACTCGACATTTCAAAGAAGCATAAAGACGACACCATTTGAATTACTATTCGGTACCAAGATGAAAAATAAAGATGACATCAAGATCCTGGAGCTTCTCAACGACGAATCTACAAACACATTCCAGAGGCAACGTGAGGAGCAGCGTATCGACGCGAAAAAACAGATTCGAATAGTGCAAGAAGAGAATCGCAGGCAGTATAACCTTCGAAGACGACCAGCTGCTAAATTCAAAATCAACGATTTAGTCGCAGTTAAACGCACCCAGTTCGGGCCTGGTCTGAAACTAAAACAAAAATTTTTAGGTCCATACAGGATAACCAAAATAAAACCAAACGACACATATGACGTCGTCAAGTGTGACTTCGTAGAAGGCCCATTCAAGACCAGCACATGCGCTGAATTCCTGAAACCTTGGACGGACACTTTTGCAACACTTACTTAACATATTTCTTCAGGACTTTTTATTTTTTTTTTAAACTTAATTGACATAGTTCTTCAAGACTTTCTATTTATTTTTTTTTTAAGAACTCTTCCTTGGACATTTTTGTGTGCAACATTAAACTTTTTTTTTTAATTATATGTTGAACTTGAGCTCACCAACATAAGAGAAACTCTATTTTTAATGAACAATTTTTTTTTTCCATGAACATTTTTCAATGCCTGATTTTTTTTTTGGTGAAAATTATCTACCTATTTTTTTTCTACTTGTCTGTATGTATATTAACATCTTATCTTATTTTATTTTAGTATTTTGACCATATGATTCAGGTTTTGAGTGTAATATTTACTCTATTTCCATTTGGTAATGTATACATTTCCTTTTTATTTTATTAATGCAGCTATATTATTACTGTATCTATAATTCTATTATGTAGTGTTGTATATTGTATATATATTTTTTTTTCTTTTGTTTTTGTATAATTTAATTTTTTTTTGTTGTTGTTGTTTAATAACCTTCAGGCGAGGCCGCCTGCTTGGTCATGATGGCCGATATGGGAAAGCATATTTCTCAATTATTACCTTTACTTCCTTTGTGTGACGTCACTGCTATGTAGTTATGACGATATTACTACGTCACTGTTTGTATCATCCTTTCAATGTATGCGCACGCACCGAGAAGCGCACCTGTTTTATTCAGATGATGTTTAATCGTTGTCGAGGGAAAGACGCTCCCGCTTGGATGTAAACCAATGTATAATTATGGAGTTGACGTGGAGTGGTTCTGTAAAACACAGACGGTGTTTGCCGCTCGTAAAATGCAGCAATTTAAGTGTTTATGTAATGTCCCCCTTTTGTTTTAAATAAATGTTGTTATGTTACGATGGTCTGTAGCCGTTTCCCTATATTTTTACTAAACTTTTGTAGAAAACCAAATTCTTAATTTATTGTTAAATGTTCATACAAAAAGAAGAAAATAACTTACGTTTTACACCACGAGAAGCATGTGTATTTAGCATCCTCATATCTTCTATATTTGTTTGTGAAAAGCTCTTGGCAAATTCATATTATATTATCGTTTTTATAAAAATCCAGCTACTATAATCTATTTAATTCAATGCGCTCATTAAAAAAAAAAAAAAAAAAAAAAATTAATTATGTACTTTTTTGTGTACACCTGCTGTGAAGAGGATCCTGATTTTGTGAATTTATCATCTAAAGCTTCAGCAAAATGAATTAATTATTCGTTTTTACTTTCACCTTCGTATAAATATACACAATCTTAAATACAATACGTAGAGTTGAAAGAATTCAGTAGCAGATTTAATAAGATTTTTCTCTATTTCAATATAATAAAGAATTATAAAAATAAAATGGATATTTCTCGTAGATAAAACAAAAAATGAAATAGAACTAGAAAGAATGAAAATGCTTTTCTAAATTGAAAAATGCGTTATTTGTAACATAATATCTTTCCACGGTTATTTTCAATGGAAAAAATAAGACATTGATATGAAAATATGAAAAACATAAAAAGAAAAGAAAAAGGCAATTGGAAATGTATCAGAAATTCTAATTTAAAGTAAGAAAAGATTCTCAACATTTTTGAAATATTTATGTTTCCGACGGAGATAGTGTTACGATCAAAATTCTGACAATACATTTTGGTATTCTTCCAGTAACATCTAGAAAACGACAGGAAAAAATATTTTATATTTATTGTGACATCTCACTTTGACGTTCAATAATGAAAAAAGGCACTTTTATAGAAAATATATTTTTAAATTCATAAGTTTGCTTTTTTTTTTCTGAAATATATATATCATTGCTAAAGTAACATATGAACCAAAGTGGTTTTAAAAATTTTATTTTATCATTTTCTTACCATCAAAATTTGATATATTAGATTTTTTAAAGTTAATTGTTTTAGGATACTACCACAAATACATCCCATCGTTTCGATCATTGAATAGTGACGTAGAAATATGCTTTTAAAAGTTATATAATGAAAGACTACGTAACAGCTGTTCCGCTCCCTAATTCCACATTGTAATTGTTTGATATGTTTACTATTGTAACTTTTTTACAGAGTACCAAATAATTAAAACTTTAATTTTTTTTTAATATTACGTCAGTATAATGTCACATTCGACCTTCGAAGAATTGAATATGTTCGTGGTAGAACCCTTAGTGAACTTTAGAGAATAGCAGAATTTTCAGGCTAAAAACTTCAAGATCCAGTTAAGACAAAGTGTTTGAAGAGGTATAAATTTAAAAGCAAAACACTCCAAGTAGCAGAAGATGTGAATTATTTTAACATATTTCATCATAAAAATATCCTCCTTAAAAAAAGAAAAAGGAAAATTTTGAAACGAATGTTTCGTATAGTTTAAATGTAGAAGTCCGCATCAAAGTAATCAAAAGTAGTTATTCGGAAAAAAGGATGTCTGGGGATATAAAAAATGAGTGATCCTACAATCCTCGGGCCAAAAAAATTTTCATCAAAGGGGTCCCCTTCGAATTCATTGAACATCTGTTTCGCCATTTTTCAAAATTCCGATGCATTTTCGAGATTGGATGTGGTGTGGCACTTTTGGCGGATCTTGTATATATGCATGGCTGACAAAATAATATGAACACTTTCGCTTTTTTACGTTTTGTCAAATATCTTGGATAGTTCTTTAGGAATCATCGTGAAACTTTGGTAGTGTAAAGAACATGTTATACCTCCTATTTTTCAGTAAAAGTTGTGTCATGAAAAGGAAAAAGAAACCAGCGAAAAATTAAACAAAAATCAAAATGTTTTGGATCAAACTGTAAAAGATAATGCTTTAAATGCGTTTTGGCTATAGCATGTGATTATGAGGGCTTTTCTCATTATCTGTATAAAATATTATGAGGCTACCACATATATCATGGAGATATAACGATTTCTTAAAAAAAAATGCAAAAACAATTTCCACTTTCTTTATTTATAACACGTAGGGTATTACACCCCGTGCAAGGCCATTTTCAAAATATATGACATTCTACATTAGACACAGAATACAGCAATCAGAATGAAAAAAATGTTAAACGTTTAACAAAATACAAGTACTTTTGCAAAATAATTTTTATCTACGCTTGCGAAAGTTTTATAAGAATTTCATTTGCAAAATTTATAGCCAAAGGTGCAACTTACATGAAAACACCACATAAATGTCATGTAACATCAAACCGTTACGAGAGATATAATAAACAAAAATTAAGTTCTCAAATATATATATATATATATATATATGTTAGGGGTTTTTATTAATATTTATTTACAATCAGTGAAAGCACTGTGATATCATTGGACATTGATTGAACCAAAATAAAAAATGTGAGTAAAACCTCTTAGAGTTTAGTTTTTATTTTGAGAGCCCTGAAATTCTGTTCATTATATCTCTCTTAACGTTTTAAATTTACGCGATATTTGTTTGGGGTTTTTATAATTGCTAAATACTTTTGGCTATTAAATTATGCAAATAAAATTTTTAAAAAGCTTGCGCAAGCATAGTTAAAAAGTATTTAGTCAAAGTGCTTGTATTTGTAAGATATTTAACATTTTTTCATTCTGATTGCTGTATGCTGTGTCTAATGCATTATGACATATTTTCTGAAAATGGCTTTGCACTGGGTCTAATACCATCCGTGTTGTAATTAAAAAAGTGGAAATTGTTTATGTGATTTTTTAAAGAAACCGTTATATCTCCATGACTACATGTCGTAGCCTCATATAATTTTGTACAGATAATGAGAAAAGTCCTCATAATCACATGCTACCACCAAAACACATTTAAAGTTACCTTTTACAGAGGGATCCAAAATATTTTAATTTTTGTTTAATTTTTTTACTGGTCTCCTTTTTCTTTTCATGACACAACTTTTACTGAAACATTTGAGGTACACCATGTTCTTTATACTACCAAAGTTTCAAGATGATTCCTAAAGAACTTTTAAAGATATTTGACAAAACGTAAAAAAGCGAAAGTGTTCACATTATTTTGTCACCCATCTGTATATATTTATATATGTATACATTTGGGTTGGTGAGGGATTGGGAGGATAAGTTTCCAGTAATATTTTACTTCTACAGTTAATCCGGTAGATAGTTATTCAAGTAACAGATAATCCTGAGTTTGCTGTAAGTTGAATCGGTTTTAAATTAATATTTTTGATTTATGTTGTCATTTGTAAAATGAGATTAGGGTGTTTCAGCATCAT